>VYZS01105881.1:0-26207 GCA_013400695.1 Neodrepanis coruscans | reverse complement strand
TTGCCAGTTCTATTTTGTAAACATCATAGTATTTGAAAGAGGGAATTTGCAAATATTACAATATTGAAGCCTATTGTCTCAGAAACCGAAGCAAACAAAACTAACCTATCAGTTTTTTACTATTTCAGACCTCAATTTTTTATGCATAAGTATTGATTTCGGTGCTTTATTTATGATTTTTCAATTTTGGGGGGTGGTGGGTGGAAGTCCTATAAAACTCAACTCTATACCTTACTTTTTATTCAAGCCTTAATGCTCTGTTATTTGGAAAGATAGGCAACACTTGTACCAGAACATAGCATCCATGTCTTTTGAGCTTAATAATATACCATGTTTATGTAATTCTGCACTAAACAAATTGTATACAGTTCTTCCAGCTTCTTAATTTGATTTAAGTATGCCCTTAAGTAAAAGATGGCAGGCTATGCTTGAAAAACATGTCTTAAAATTTATTTGAACATGAAAATGCCTCATTATCCCTGAAGTGAACCTGCTGCAGTAGGTCCAGAGGAGAGCCGTGAAGATGATCAGAGGCTGGAGCACCTCTCCTATGAAGACAGGATGAGAAAGTTGAGGTTGCACAGCCTGGAGAAGAGAAGGCTCAGGGGAAACCTTACAGCAACTTCCAGTCCTTGAAGTGGGCTACATGAACTTTTGACAAGGGCCTGTAGTGATAGGACAAGGGGTAATGGCTTTAAAGTGAGAGAGGTTTAGATCAAATAGTAGGAAGAAATTCTTCCCTATAAAGGTGATGAGGCACTGGAACAGGTTGCCCAGAGAACTTGTGGATGCCCCATCCCTCAAAGTGTTCAAGGCCAAGTTGAATGGGGTTTTGAGCAACCTAGTCTAGTAGAAGGTGTCCCTGTCAATGGAAGCGATTTTGTAACTAGATAAACTTGAAGGTCCTTTGCAACCCCAAACATTCTGCGATTCAATGATTCTATGATTTTAAGATAACCACTGAATTAGAAATTATTCATATCTTCTCAGTAGGGTTTATAAGATCTAATTCTTCCTTTACTTAAATCTGTAACAAACTTCATTGAGTTTCACAAGTTCAAGTCTGGTTTTGCAACATATTATCATGTTTGATTCTTCTCTTGTTAGCATTTTTCATGCATGTAGCTGGATTTTTTCTATAAAAATATAGAAGAAATATAAAAATACTATTCTAAGAAACGGAATAACTTTCTGCTAATCAGAACCACTACTTCACTTCAGCAATATTGTTGTTAGTTGAAGGAAGGTGTTGCAGATTATTTTTTTTTGTGCAAGCAACAGATAAAATTTTTCATAAAGGAGAAAAGTCATCAGGCCTGGCTTGGTTAGGTTGGCATTTCCCCTGCTGTGTTGGTTTATTTCCCTTGTTTCATTGAAGAGACAATTCAGCTTAAGTCCTCATCATTCACAATAAATAACTAAACATATACAACTACAGTACAAAGAAAAGGTTGCATCTCTTCCCTGATTAAGGTTCTCTGTAGCAAGAGAAGTGTTGATTAAGATGTCCCAACACTCATTTTCTATGCTTGATCACAAACTGGCTGCAATTCAGGTTCCAAAACAGGTTTATGTCTACCAAGTCCAGCTCCTTGGCTGCTGACAGAGACAGCTCTTCACAGTTGGACCTTTGATAAGCTCCTTCCACCCAGTGAAAACCATCTGGAGACAAGTCCTCCCATGGATTATCTGAACCTATGTCCATGTTAGACACCTGATCCTCCTCCAGGAAAACTTGCAAGTTTTTCTCAGTGTCAGAAGACCATGACAATATGAACAACAACTCCAAGAATAGCACAGTGTCTGCAAGCATGCAAGTGTTCGATATTTCTTACAAGCAGAATGCAACAGCTCTGTACAATTATAGGTTGGTTTGTTGTGCTGGGATATTTTAAAAATACTCATGGTGCCTTTTTTTCAGCTTCTTCACTAAAAATCACTTTGAATTTAGGCTGGGGAAGTAGGGAAAGTTATTTTGTTACTGAAAACAGAGAGAAAAGAGCTACTCTTACCAGTCTTTCACTGGGAAACAACTCCAGGATTAATCAGCTTGATTCAGGGGTAGTTAGAAGGAATGGGTCAAAACAGTTTAAGATGGAAAAATATGCAGGTTGTGACAGATTAAAGTTCTGAGTGTCTGTCCTGGTGAATTGTAAAGCCTCTCCAGCTGTTTCCCCTGTGTGGACAGTGCCAGTAATGAGGAAATTTTCAGGGTTGCTGAGTCCCTAAAAAATCACTATGACCACATATGTTTCCCCCTCTTGCCTATCAGGTCTTTCCTATGCAAGCCACATCTGCAGCTGGGAGCCCAAAACCACCACAGTTTCATCTCCTCTCCTTTGTCTTCTCAGCACAGGTATGTAGTTATCAGGGAAGTCTCCAGGCCTCACTGCAGGCTGGATATAAACTCCAGGTTTACAAAAAAAACTAAGCAAGTTTAGTAAACAGAAAGGATTATTTATACCATCTGCACCTTAAATGTCATTTTGAGTGTTTCAGGAAAGGTCACCTAAGACTGACAGTCCACAAGCAACTCTTTATTTATGTGGGATTTTAGTGCATTTAATCATGGGGTGCACAAAATTCACACCATCCTAATTCTTACGTGTGAGACCTTTTTTCAGTGTTCCTCATTGTGCATGAGACTCACAATATTTTAAAATCAAAATACTTTTATCATTAATCTGTTGGATAAATGCTAACCAGTGGTTTCTTGAAGTTGGTGTACTTCCTTATCAACCTTTTCTCAATGTCAGCTTTAAGAAAGTCAGTTTGTAACTCCAGGGCAAATCCAATGCTCTCCAATGATTTTCTTTTTGGAGAGGTCATTTTCAAAGTAGACTGAGCTGTAATGATAAAGTTTTTAAGGTTTTATAATATTTCAGTGCTGTCTTACATACACATAAATCCCAAGATACTCATATATGCTTGGTTTTCACAATTTGTTCCTGTAAAATGTTTCCTACTAACATTTTATAAAAGCTACAGGCAGAGTTGAAGAACGCGATGTTTCCTATGGTTTAAGGAGGTAAATGTTATGGAATGTATTTTTTTCTGTGTAATGTTTCGTGTGCTAATGTTGAAATCTGTAGGTGTAATCCTTCTCTATACGTATAATCTCTAGTCTACACCCTGTCTAGTGTACCACTAACTGATGACACCTGCTGGGAAGCATAGTGGGAACCTACAAAAACTATACTTTGAATTTTTTTTTTCAATACGTGGCCCACAAGAATACTTCTTTTTGTTTAGTCTTATTGATCATAATACAACACAAAAAAGAATCCAGCCACAAGAAGATGAAATAAGACATTCAAATGGAAATGAGAAACAATAATTTTAGTTTGTGAAATACACCATTATCATGTTTTGTCAAGCAATAACATGTTTAATTTGTTTCAACTTCAAGCTATTAGGCTTATGTCATTTACTTTCAGAGCACAGCAGAACTATTCTGACTGTTGCATGTTATTCCTGCTGGAAATTCTGTTGTCCCTTAACACCTACATTTGCTGGATGACCAAATAATCTTCTGGGGCTTGGAAATCAATATATGTAAACTATTCAGTGCCATCCTAATCAGTGAGTCCTTTAAGTCTTATCTTAAACTGACAAAAATATTTACAGAATAGATACAGAAAAATATCACTATAAAAAAAAAGATCTCCAAGAAATCTCCAAGAGGATTGGGAGGAAATAATTCCAAATATGAAATCTCTAATCTAACACCTATTGAACACAATAAATGTAGATAAAATAAAATGTATTTAAAAAGCAATTAACTAAACCACCCTAGTCTCTACAAGATAATTTATGGAAGCATGCCTGGCATAGTTTGTTATCTCCGTGTTCTCTCAGAGTCAGAGGGTCAGCACTGCAGGCTATGACAAGCAAAGGAAGTAGAGACTTCTTTCCTATCCTCCATTTTTAAAGAAAACTTTGCTAGGCACATATCACCATTTTGCACATTTTCCTTCATACTACAGTCAGTGTCTGAGCAATATCAAATGACATTAAGAAGAAAATCAACAAATGTAGAACCAATATATCAACATGATTACTGATAACAATTATACCGTGTATACCACATTGGTTATTACCAAAAAACACTGTTCTAAATCATGTCATCTAAAGCATAGCCAATAAATTGTTCTTTTATTCTTATAATTAGAAAAAGAAACTTTTCCACCAGCAGAAGTATTCCAAAACAGTGTACATTATTTCTCAAGGTACACAAGAAATCTCCCACAGGAGTTGCTAAATACCCCATCCCTCGTGCAGTATCCAGCAACCAGATACACATGTTCTTGGGTTTTAAGTCTTTATGTAGATTAAACATCTGAAGTCTGTAGTCTGAATTTTCTGTCATATGGAGGGACCAACCTTTGTCACAGATGCTCTCTCACAGTCCCTATTACCCCAGAGAATAAAAAATAGTGTCATAGAAATTAACCCTAATGGTAAAAGAATAACTCCTTTGAAACACCTGCTTTCAGAGTTTTAAGTTTTCAGCACAAATATGCACAGACAGAGACACTACACAGGAGAAATCAGTGAGAGAGCAGCAGTTACTTCTCAGCTGCTGGGTAGGGCCTTCAACCTCACAGCCTTTGAGAAGAACTTCCATACTGATTGCTTTCCTCAGAGCTATCCAGGCAACTCATCTAACCCAGTCTTAGCTGAAATTTCACTCAACTGAGAGAGCTGTCCTGTTCACCAGGACAAGGTCCTCAGCTGTCCTTGGGACCAGTAGTTTCCTGCCCAGTAGCCACAGCAGCAACAGAAATGAACTGGAGTTATGGGAAAAAGTTTTTTAGGAAGAAAGAAACTTCAGAACTTTTAACAAATTATTTTTTAATTTTGCAAATACTTTCTGCTCAGATTTGTGTCAGAAGAAACCTTTCCTCTCTTCATCCTCCTTCCTTCAGTTCCCAGATGTGTCTTCCCATATATAACCAATTTAATTGTGCTGAATTAATACTGGCAAGGATATGTTTTCCTTTTTCCCCCAGAATGTGTAGTAAAGGTAAGTCGCCAAGTTTACATATAATTCAATATTAGGGGCACTCACCTTGAACTCAGCTGGAGGCTTGCATCTTCCTTCAGAGTGCTCTGAAAAGTCAGAGAGCTCTGTTGTTAATATCACATACCAGCTATATTAATCTGTATTTTATTTTCTAGCATGTTTCTTTCAGAAATACTACATGAAAATACTCATGCTCATGTTTTACTTTCACTAATGCATGTAAATAGAGGCATGAGTAATTCAGAAAGACATATGGAAGAACTTGGCCAAGAATGTTAGAATTGGTAATAAGCATTTATAGTCCAGTATGGAAAATATATCTTTTATACACTGAAATGTATCCATTTTAAATATGATCTTGCATAGAAAATAATTTCAGAGATTTTAATGATATTTTCAAAAAAGAGGTGGTAAAGGGTTCTACTCAGTTCATTCTGAAGATGAAGTGATACAGCTCTTAATGTCGTCCAGAGACCACCTAGCAAAACGAGGAGAGCTTTGTTCTCACTAAATCTACGATAATCCATGCATTGGCTAATCCAGGATGGTATTATTAACTGCATGTGTTTGTTTGAACAGAGTTTATTGCAGTTAAATACATCCACAACTTTCAGCTGAAAGCCATTCATTTCAATGTGATATGCTCTTACTGAAAATAGAGCAAGACAGGAAATGGGAAATTTTTGTTCAGAATTTGCAGGAATCAAAAGTGGAGTGTCAGGCCTTTCTTTTTATCCTCCCTGATAACAATCAAATGAGGACTAGAGTCACCTTATAAATAGCAACAGAAAAGCATTTGATCATGGTATCAACTAACTAAAATATCAGGTTTTTTGTCTTAGATGATGACAAGATCATCCTTTAAAAGCAGAAGTTTTAATTATTCAGTTGCAAAACAGAGATTTTAGTGAACATCTGACACTCTCCAAAGAAATTCATATGCTATGACGTTGCATTTACAGACAAATTATTTCTAACAGAAACAGCCCACATTTGACAAGGCAGCTTTAAATCATCTGAAACAAACCCAGCACGTCCAGTAAACTAAAGCAACCCCTCACTTTTAACATTCCCGTGAAATGTGCCCAGTAGTGGAACATGAAGCTATATCCTTTAAATACATTAGAGTACATATTTCATACACTATGTATCTAGTTTTAGAAGACAAGCTATTGTTTTTTTCCTTAGGGACACATCAAAACTTAGGAACAGCCAAATAAAAAAGGGTTTGTATGCCAAAAGTTCACCTTTTTTACCCAGCTGTATAAGATGACTCAATAAAACATATTACTTCTCACAACTCAAACCCCACTAAACATATGATAAATACACTTTTTGAAAGATTCTCCAAACCTCTTCCTGCAATAAATCATTACAGTTTACACATTACACCCTATGTTAGGGCTTTTTGTGTGGGTAGTTTTACCCTTTTGGCTGGTGCCTGTAACAGCCAAAATAAAGAGGGAAGAGAAGGAAAAACTCATCCTGGATCCTAACAGTCATCTAGAGAGCCCTGAAAACACCTTGTAATTTCTGGATGTCAGTCTGGCATACGTAGCCATGAGCCCATTATTCAGTTAATTATTCTACAGCCAGGTGGTACAGGTTAGTATGTGAAGGCAGTTGTGCTGACTGCTTTTAAGCATTGTTTTTTGAGACAACTCCCCACCCCCAAACTCATTTGAAGGATTACTTCCAATATTAAAGGTGTATTTGCAGGTGAAGTGCTCTTTAGAGGTTGCAAATTTAGATAAAATCACCAAAACCAAACAATTGAGTCTGTGTCTGTGGACAACTGGTAACAATTAATTTCTAAAGCATCTTCCATTGAGATACAGGCAAGAAATTTATATTTGAATTAATAATGTTGGATGAATGGCATCCTTGTTCTTTTTCTGTGCCATGTGCAGGCGGAGGTAGCAGCATGTGGAGAAGTGCAGCCACTTGATGGTGGCTGATGCTTTCCATAGGCAGTGTGGGCACCAGCAGATGTAGTGTAACATACAATTGTCTTTTTAAAAAGTGTCTTTAGGGAGAGTTTCTGCACCACACACCTTTTTCCATTCTGTGCTGATGAGCATTGTAAGAACTGGAAATCCTAGTGCAGTCAGGGTAGTGGGGTCCCTTCCTACCAAGTTAGAAAAACTTCAAAACGTGCTCATTGCCATCAAGCTCAGAGAACTCCAGCTGTGGGTTTTGAAAGCATTGCAACTCAAACTCACATTTTTTAATCTACTTTTCGTTGTTTGTTGTTTATACCACAATGGAAGCTGCCATTCAGAGAACCAGTATAACTGAGGAATCAATGAATTATCCAATAACGATATAACATTCAAAGTGTATTTCTAAACTGTTAGAAACCTAAAGACTTTACTCTAGCTGAAATCTTGCTAGTTGGTTTGGAGTCTGACACTGGGGCTGTCCTTTCCCTCTTTTGTCCTGAAATCATTCCTGCAGAATTAGCTGAGGGTCACTGGCATGGGAAATGCTGCTCTGCTCCGCTCCAGCAGCTCTGCGCTGGCCTGAGCTGGCAAGAAAGCCAGTTAGCATCCAGCTTATTGTGTTGCCAAAACACAGCAAAGTAACTGCAGTGAACGGTTTTCCCTGCTCTGCATTTTTTTAAATATCTATTTTAATATATATTGCATATATATGTATAAATATATATATTTAATATATATTTTTTAATATATACTGTAGGAAGCAAACTGTTTTGCAAGATTCATCTTTTTTTGCAGGTAAGCACTCAATGAATGGTTTTCCTTTATTTTCTGTATGTGTATGTATATATACATCACAAACAGTCTCCGCTGCTTGTCCCATTTAAGCAGCGGACTCACACTAAGGCTCATTGCTTGACTGAAATCAGGCAGTGTGGATGATGAGTGGAACTTAGACATCTGTATTCCAGGAAGATTGCGGCTAATGTTGCTGAATTAAGTTGCTAAGCACTGTCCTGGTTAATAACTGACTAATAACACAAAAAGGGAAGTGGCCAGTTTTAGCAGACTTTGACAAGCTGGGTAAATCAAGTGCTAAGTACACAGAGGGCTTTTAGGCCATGCCAGATACTCGCAGGCAGGTCCCCCCCCCTCTTCTGATTGCACTGCTAATGGATTAAACTGTCACGGCATGACCCAATATAAATACCATGTAACAGCAGAGCCTTCAACAGCTGTTGCCTGGGTTCAAAGCCCCTGAAGCCCTGGGGATGATAAGGAAGCCGCTCTGAGCTCATCTGTGTCACCCCACTGTTGCTGTGTGATGTCCCCTGAGGCGTCCCATGTCAGAACCTGTCGAGTGGCAGGGGCCAAGTGGAATGAGCCCAGAGTGTCCCACTTCCCTGGCACTAGCAGCTTGCTCTGCTCCCTTCTCTCACTCACCAGATAGCTTCATCTCAGCCCAATAAGCATTACCCAAACCATTTATTAGCACCATTACAAGCCATCTGTATAAAACTGAACAGACTATTTTCAATCTTCTCTCTTCCGGTTGCTGGCTCTCTTCTGAAGACAGAAGCCCATCAGACCATTTCCTTACCCAGTAGCCACAAATCTGCTGAGCAATGGAACCCATCAAATTTTATCACCAGAAAGCAGAACTGACGCACGTTCTCCTCAAATGCAATTAAAAAGTATTATTTCTGGGTGTATACTCAGCAAAAGGCTGAGGTTTTTGCTCAGGTTTTGGCTGCAGGGCTCCATCTCCTGGTTTTAGGAAGATATTGTATGACATAATGAAACAGCTCACTTTGAAAAAGACCTGAGAAATCAAGAAATTATTGGTATGCTGGAAAGATACTGAGATGGGTTAAAGACCTATATCATTCTTTATTTTTGAAGTATCACAAGTATCACCAAAATTTCATGGTAATATATGCTGCTACGTCTAGCTTCAAACTTGTTTTCTTGAGATTAAATGAAAACCCTTTGACCACTTACGATACTCCTGCTGTCATTGAAGTGGTGTGCTAAGCTGAAAGGGACTTCATTTCCACCTTAGCTTTCAAGTAGTTGCTGTAGATGACCTTCAAATGCCCCTTTTGACCCCAACCATTCTAGGACTCTATGAAAACATTGCAAAGAGGTGTTTTGCTATGTTTTTCTTTTTCTAGGACAAGGTCACTGGGGACATCACCTCAGATATGGGAAGTGGAATGACTGCTCCTCCAGCATATACAGTTTTCCATACTCCCATCATCTTTTCTCACCAGCTCAGACTTTATCTCCCCAGCTCATGCTGGAACTACTGACTTTTAACATGGGTATGTCTTCACTAGCACTCACTCACCAAATAATTTTGAAATGCGTTCTCATTGGGGTTTTATCTCAATCAAATTAAAAGACCAGGAGAACACTTTCACATATTTATCACCCTAATGGTACTCAGAGACAGTCAAACAGCAACATGTGCAGGTCACAGACCCAAAGCTGACTACCAGTTTAGGGATTGCCACATTTCCCAGTAACTTTGCCTCAAAGCAAAGGCTGAGCAATGCCAAAAAAATAATCATAGCAGAGCAAACCACTTCAACAACAATCCTTGTATGAGAAGTGAGACCAAGTTTTATTCCCACGTAACACTATTCAAAAGCAGCTTCAGACATACATAAAACATAGCTGGAAAGTAAGAATGAAGGTCAAATCTTGAGGTGATCTGCAAAGGCATTGTCAGCAGAGGAAATGTAGTATTTGCAGTTAAATGAGCAAGACAACCTGCTATGCAAAAAAGTGGACATCATCTTATGTAAAAATCCTGCTTACTATTTTTAATTCTTGAGCAGAAAGGCTTTTTATTTCAAGCTATGTATTTAAATGCTGACTTACAATGCAATATCAGAGAAGGCATCGAGAAAAGTCAGCATTCATCACATTCATCCAAGCTGAGGACAAAATGTAATTTAAAAAAAAAAATTAGATACAGAAGGTATAAAGAAATAAGAATTTTAGTACTAAAATATGATATGTATATATATATGAGGTAGAAAAGACAAAAAATTAAATTAAAAATAAAATACTGGGGGAAAACCACAAAAAAGACCAAAACAATCATCCCCCAACCAAGGAAAGAAAAACAAACCACCCACCCACACCAAGAACAAGCAAAAATATAAACAAAGGAACCCCCTCTTTTATTTTTTCAAGTGTCATGGGGTGCAATGCTGTTGGTAGGAAACAGTACGGGGCACTGGCAGATCTGGGAGATGGTGAAAGTTGCAGCCACTCTGTTCTGGTTGATGGGGAGTGCTGCGGGGCTGCGGCTGCCATGTGAAGAGCAGGGAGATTCTAGTTTTACTGGAGAAGCAATCTGGATCGTGGCAAGAGGGCAGGAGGCCAGGCGGAGCAGCGGCGGCAGGAGCTGAAGGAGCTGGTGACCACACAGTCAAAAACAAAATGGCAGACACGGCAATCTGAGTGGGGTTGTGCTCTCACCAACCGACAACCAAACAGGAAGGTGTGCACTGTGGCAGTCTTTTATATGGGGAGCTGTAGGCTTCCCACAATCCCTTACCCTCTTGCAAAACGCGCCACAGGCGCGGCGGTGTGTAATTTCATCCCGCCATTGGCTATCAACCAAGCTGCCCTGCCCTGGCTCCGCCCTGATTCCGCCTCTCTCCTGCCTGCAAGAAATCTCCTGTGTTAGCAACATGATTCGCATGGGGTGGGTGCCCCGGCCATGCCACTGCCCAGCCCTGCGCCAAGGCACCACGCCATCCTCCCTCCCAAGAACTATGGCACTGCCACCATGGGGCTGGACCCCCCATGGAGCCACCTCCAGGACCCAGCCCACCCAGCAGCGCCCAGCAGCTGCCGCTGCCAGCAGGTCCAAGCCCCATGGGCCAACACCATCTCCTCACTGCCTCCCCCACAGCCATCGGCCCTGCCAGCCCTGAGCGCTGCAATCAGCCCCACTGCCTGGCACTGAGCCCACGCTCGCACTAGTCCCATGCTGCGCCGCCTGCTGCAGCCATTGGCAACCAGTCTGGCCTGGCTACAGACCACAGCCCTGCAGGGTGCCATGGACAGGCCCGCAACCCTGGGGTGGGGGGCTGGTGGTCCAGCCCCAGCACACCGTGCCCATGCCAAGCAACTGCAAAAGCATCCCTCCCCGCTGTGCACCAGGGCAGAGGTTGCAGAGGCACCCCTCTGTCCCCCCACCCCTCGGCCCTCTGAGGAGAAAGGAAAAATGAGACGCAAAAAGGGATAAAGAAGGGGGGGGGGAGGGGGGGAAGGGGGGGAAGGAGGAAAAGAAAAGAACCCTTTATTTAATCTGATTTGACAAAAAGAAAAGTTTTAGAAACATATGATAAACCATCACAACAGTTAATATTTGATCATTAGTCCAAAAGGCAAAGCATGTCAAGGAAATACTAGATCTCTACATCACAAACTGTGCAGTCTGAGTTTCTTTATTCTTATTTGTCACTCAAATAACCAGAAAAAATCCTTTCAGTTCTTCCTGTACAATATTCTAAGAGGCCTGTCCTTATCTTCCCACTCTCTTTGAAGTCAATGGAAATTTCTTACTTTGCAGTGGTGATGTATCTAGTCCTATCTCTTTCAAAATGGTTCCTCTTCAGAATGGATAATACTCCACACAGATGTGGCATTTTCCAAGGCTGTGGAGCTAGACATGTGAGAATTACAGACATATGATGCAACTTTCATTTTGCTCTGTCATCACAGTCTTCTTGACCATCACCCATTTTTCATACAGAAAAATTTTAATTTTCTGCCATGTGATGCTGTTTTCACTGTGTTGCCAGGCATCTATTTTCCCCAAAGAATACTTTACCTGACATAAATATTACCGATGGTGTGATGTTGAAAGGCAATTTCAATGTAAATGAGCTACATGAGAACAAGATTTCAAATGTAGCAGCTTTCCTGCGTCTGTAATAAATGACAGGTTATTCCACCCAATGATCTCAGTATACAGTGAGGAGTGTTGTGGCAGTTAAGTGTGTCCACATTTCAGGTATTTTGCAATGCAGTAAAGTGACCCTTAACACATACTTCAATAAAATCCTTTTGATCAGATTCTGGTACTTTTGATCCAGCTATGTAGCATTTTCTGCTGCATAATTGCCATTGAAACATTGAAAAAGCATAGGAATGAGCCACCATTTTTTCTCTTTCCTCTCTTTTGAAGCATAGTGCTTATGAAGTACTAGCAGATTATGAAATAATTTGACCAAAGCCATTATTTTGTAAAAAAAATTGGGCATAAGGTCAAATGGAGTTAAGAGCTTGAAATCAGATAGCCCTAGATTTGCCTATGTTTAAAATGGCAAATAAGCCACCAAATCTTCGCAGTCTTAAAAAGGCAAAATGTTATTAACTTCACACCCTACACAACTTTCAGATATTAGCCATGCCAGTACTGTGCATGACTACCATGTTCCTCTAACTTACACCCTTAGTTGTTGCCCAGGGCGGTGGCTACTGTCTCCATACTTTCGTAATGATAGAGCAAGTGGAGAAAGGTTCTACAAGCATAGTAAGTTGACCTTGGCTGGCCATTAGGTGTCCACCAACCCACTTTGCCACTCCACCTCTTCAGCAGGACAGAGAGAGAAACTATAAAAGCTTGTGGCTCCACAGTGGCTGAGCAAGACAGGGAATGGGGGTTGCAGTTAATTCATCACATGCTGTCTCTGCTGCTCCTTCCTCCCCAGGCCCTTACCCTGCTCCAGGATTAGATGCCTCCCACTGAATACAGTCCTACAAGAACTAGTCCAGCCCTTAGGCTGCAGTTCCACGTCAATGTGAACGTCAATGAAGCCTAGACATATCTTATTTAAAATCTGCTTATGGGAATGTGCTACCAGCTTTTTGTCAATGTTCCTAGTGATACGGACCTGCTGTTGTATGAATGTACACCTGATGTTGATCACTAGATATACAGTGAAGAAAACAAGATTCAACTGAGCAGAGAGCTGGAGACAGAATTCTGAATTTCAGGAGAGCAGTCCACATTTCAAACCAGTAGAAATCAAATATATCACAAATTTTCCCACTTAATTACCTGATTATATGTCCAACTCCTGTAAAGCTGAAGTCTAAAAATTACACTATCAGTGCATGTATAATGCTTAATGTTTTATATAGCCTGAAAAAAATGCTACACTGTTTCTTTTGTGGTATGTGTTTCTTTGTTTACTTTTCTTCTCTTTTTTTCACACATTTTTGTATGCATCATTTTCCTGTACAGTTTTGAAATGAATAATGAGTTGCCAAAGTGCAATGAGGTCACAGAATTGAATAGCCTCAATTCTCCTGATTTTATTTACTATTGAATTTCAGAAAGTACTTTTTCTACTGCACTGTGATTAATGAAATTCAACAGAACTATTTAAAAGAGATGGAGAAACCTATGTCTATAAAGCGTTCTGGTTTGTTCCAAGGAAAGCTGCATCTGTAAATCACTACATTTCCATTGTGTCCCCAGACTATCATTACTTGCTTTTCCTCTCTACTACATATTATTCTCTAATTTCTTGGGTGTACCATAGGGATCAGTATTTGTTTCCTGAAGGCAGACAATCATTTTTTACCCTCTAGTTGAACAAGGCGGTATATTGTTCATGCCTGCATTAACTCAAACAGTGTTTCTCAAAAAAGGGACAAGTGTGTCAGTCTTCAGTTCAGACAGCAGCCCTTAGCAGTTGAAAACTTTGAGTAGGTCACTGAAGATTTCGAAGCAGTCACTAGGCTGTTTTTTCCAGATTTTTTCCCCAGTGTGCCAGCTGTGGTGTTCTTAATTATAAAGGTATGGATCAACTGCTTTTTTCTTTTTTTGTTTTCCACATTCCCAGTAGCTGAATTATAATAAAGAGAACTGGGGACATGTTGTGCAAATTACATCCTGCTTGTATTTGGTGCTTGCTAAAGGAATAGCTCCACTGCCTACAAGAAGCTAATTCTGCATCTCATATGGTGATTTACAGAGACAAGTTATGTTTTCCAAAAGAATGTTTTCATTCACTATCATTATCATGTATCTATGAAGAGTCCCCCCCCGATGCAGATCCACTTCATGATGCAATCAGGAGGAAGGGGATGTCTCAGAAAGAGTGGGGCCAAAGGCTGGCATGGGACAGATGGGTGGAACAGGTCTTGCTGTGAATCCCAGTGCCTCTTCACAAGTGCTTGGCAATGCCAGGGAAGAACCCCAGAGGGACTGGGGAGGATGTGCTGGAGAAGAGAAGAGAGGGAAAGTCAGACTGAGGAAGTGAGGAAGCTTTTATCTGCTCTCACCCTCATTAATGAAAAATGTTGAGCCTGTTTCTGATACATATGTTTTGTACAGGAATTATTTTAGGGGGATTTTTCCTTCTTTTCAGTGGACACCTCCTTTGTCTAATGTACCTCTTTGTAACTAATTTGTTTTACTGCCTAGTGAACACAATATGTTCAATCAATAAGGATGAATAATCTGAGACCACTTTTTGAGGCTCTGAGATATATTTACACATCAGTCATAGGAATTAGGAAAAGAGCATGCAACTTACAGCCTGAAGACAGGTATTTTTAACATCATCTCCTTAAGGGCTCTTTTTGATGGTGATGAATAAACATCTACATCATAGCTTACTTCTCTCATAGTGCAGAGCTGAAACAAACCAGAAATTGCTATTCTACTTTAATGAGACCAAAAACTTGACGATTTAACTACAGATGACCTGGGTTATTTAATTACGCCACTATAATTTACATAATCACTATTGAAACTGATTCACAGAGATATCTTAGTGTAATGGTTGGGCTTAAAACCACAGGGGAAGACAAAGAAAAAAAATAACTCTTTCTCCTATGCCCACATTTGGCTGGGAGGAGTAGCCAGGTTACCAAAGTTACCCCCTGCCTGGGTTTTTTCCCATCAGCCCCGGAGACCCACAAGGAATGCTGGGAAGGGGCTGGGACTATATCTGTGTGGGAGAGCACTGGCTCTCTCTCTTTTCCCCGGGAACTCTAAGCTGAAGGCATCTCTACTCAACATGGCTTTTGAGGACCTTCCCCTACCCGCCAGACTTTTCCTACCTGCTGTCTTTTCCTCCACGAAGTTCCCTGAGGCCCCACGGCTTTTCATCTTCCCCAGCCTGAGAGAATCTCTTTTTGGGAGGACTTCTTCACAGACACACTGCCTCTAGAAGGACTGCCACCTTCGTCTCCACAGATACATTTTATTTTATTTTTTGGGGTTTGCGGGTACCAGCCTCTGGGTTCTTGGTTTGTTTCTTTTTTTTTTTCCCTTTTTCCCCACGGTGAGGGCGGGGGGTGGGCTGCGTTGCCCAGGGGATACGGTGTAACCTCTTAGTCTTTCCCCTCCTCCCTTCTCGAGTGACACGTGGCCAGTGCAGGGGATTGGGAACCGTCTTGTCCAAGATAGGGTGTAACATATATTCCCTTCCCACTCCTCTTCTCAGGTTACCCTGTGTGTGTGTGTGTGTGTGTGTGTGTGTGTCTGTCAGAGGGAGTCCCGGCTGGTCATAATTGGGCAATTACGCCCATTTATTCCCCCATATATCTATCCTTTAATAAATTGCTGCCTTCCCTATCCGTCTCTTGTCCATTGATAAACCTAATATTGTCCAAAACCATGACACTTAGATATGCAGGTAAGTTCTTATATCCCTTAAAGCAAAGAAAAAGTGATCCAATGTGAAAATCGACAAAACTCTTTTTTTTTTTCTGCATGACTCTTGAAGCTTCCAAGAGCTTCCATTGTTTTGCTTAGATAATTTTGCCACCGAGAGAAAAAGATTGGAAGCTGCTGGTGCAAGATGGATGGGAATCTCTCTTACAACTGTCTGCATACTTCCAGCCTCCCGCAATGAGATGATGCTAGTCTTCTCTCTGCCATTCAAATGTCAGAAACAACAGAGGAAGGCAGTTGACACTGAAGACATCAAAAGGACTTTCATGAGGTGGAGCGTCATCCCATAAATATCAGAGTAGCTATGATAAGAGACAGAACACAGCACACACAAACATAACAGAGTTCCATTTTTACCACATGATGTATTTTATTCAAGGAGTGTAGTACCTTTTTTTTTAATTGCTTCTTGCCATTTAACAAGGTCTTGGAGGGAGAGACATTATGTTTAACACTTTTTAAGGTATTATGAAAGGATATTAATTATATTATCGTAGATACTGTATAAATTCCTGTTACATTAACATAGAACATTGCATTTTTCTTTAAAAAGGGTCTGAGGTCTAATAAAATTTATTTTAAAAAAAGAAAACACAATAAAATCTTCAAAAGTAAATAAAACTAAAAACACCATTACCACTGTCATGATTTGCAGAAGCTTAATAAAATAAACAATATACATTTCTATGCTCAAAATAACACAACTGCTGCTATAAAAATATTGTTAGTACCTTCTGTTTCACAAACAGGGCACTAACTTTAGGCTTTACTTAAGGATATCTCTAGCATTATCTTCTTCATTGCATAAGCAGTGGCTAGGCATGCATTAGTTAAACAGTAAATAATCTTTCCCCACAGTCTGTATCCACTTCTGTTCTTCTTCCAACCAATGCATTTCTGCACTGAAGTATTATATATGGTACACACATGTTGTGTTGTAAAAATTATTTATGCTGGAAAATGAGAAAACCTCAGAATTAATAAGCAGATGAATTTTGTCTGTATTTGAACTTTTTATGTGTAAACATTTGCACCCAGGATTTCAGCTGTCAGAGAGACAGATGAATGCAAGGCACGTACCTCAACTTCTTGAGTATTCATGAGTGATGAGATGCAGTGCTTTCAACCTCAAGTCAAGTTTAATTTGTCAGTGGCCACCAGGTCTTTTATACATGTTGTGGGTTGGAAAAAATAAAATCGTTCCCCCCCAACCATTCCCTGGCGGGGCTGTCCGCGGTCCCAGACTGTCGCGCCCGTGGGAACCGCGTCGGGAACAGAGCCACCGGGCTGCGGGCGATGGCGCCATGATGGCCAGCGGCAGCGGGCGAACTGGCAGCGGCGGCAGCGCTGGGGGAGGCCAGCGGTGGTCCGGGCTGGGTCAACCAGCGTGGGCCCAGCGGACCGCCACCTCCGCCACCCCGCCATCTCTCGGTCGCAGTCCGCTCCAGGGCACGTGCCGTCCGGGCAGCAGCGGTACCTCCTCGTCCCCCCCTCCCCGTAGTGGCGCCGTGGCGTGGGCGTCGCGCCTCCCACCGCCCCCAGGCGGGGGCGGTCGGTGCCCCACAGCGCGGCGTGCATGCAGAGGTACGGGGGCCGGGCCCACCGGCCCCCGGCGCCGCTGTCAACCGGGGCGGACTGTCCTCAGGTTGACTGTCCCCAGGGTCCGCGGCGGCAGCGATGGTTTGGCCNTCCCCCTTTCAGCACTAAATCTCTCCTCGGGCTAAAAGGGAGGGAGGGGGGTGCGTGGTTTTTGTAATCTTCTTGAGTTGTTCCCTCAGTCGAAACCGGACAGAGGTTCACGGCCAAGGGGATCTTGAGGCTAACGGGCTCCCTTCTAACTACCCTGGAGTCTCTCAGCCGGGCTCAGAGGGAGAGAGAGACAAGCACTATCTCCAGAGTGTCCTCACCTCAAACGCGGGCCCTGGAAAAATTTAATTTGTTTGTCTGTTTTGCACTTTATTTGTCGGGTTTTGGTGTTTGGTCAAAATAAACTGTGATTTTTGTGTGTTTTCTTCATTTTTGGGGTGTGTTTGTGACTTCTCTCAGAGTCTCTGCTCCAAAATCACTGGATTTGTGGTAAAACCACCACAATACATGATTGGCCTTTAGAAGGTGAGCCTCCAAGAAGCTACTCATTTCAGTGAAGACAGATAGTCCTTACCACAAGGCAGACTGCAGAAGTAAAGCTTGATCACCAGTGAGAGTCATGTGCAATTTAATTTATTTTTTAAATTTTAATCTAAAGGTTTTTCTATTTTACATTATTCATGATTTGAGCACTTTCTTCTGAAGTCTTTCCAGTGAATTTTCAAAAAGCAGATCCTCACATTATCCTAATGATGCCTAGTATATACCACTGATAGCATCTCCGGATCAGCTGCTAGGACCATTCTAGTATAAGCAAAATACTGACAGTTTAAATCAGACACAAATGATCATACTATCAAAAATTTAATGTAACTCCTTAGCATTTCTTGTCAAGGCTTGAAAATTATTGCTTGCTTTCTCTTGTGTTTATAAAGATGAGAATTTTGTTGAAAGCACATACCCTCACTCCTACTGCCTGCCTTATCTGACCAAAAGAACGGAAAAGTCAGACATGTTCACAGACTTTCCCAACATAAACACTTATCTTCCTCACATGATTTCTAGACTGTGTGTGGGGTTAGAGAATTGTTATTTCTAAGAATGTGTATGTTAGCAATAGCTGAGATGAAAAAACTTTCATATCCAGATTAAAGAGGAAAAAAATCTGTGAAATTCCAAAATGTTTAGCAAAGTTCTTTTTCACTTTCATTTTCTCTGGTCAAGTTCAAACCGAATCTTAACGCATTAAGTGTTATTAGCATTAATCTCCAGGCATGTGAGATAGATGAGGCCTAATCAGTTTCTATACCATGTCATCTAGCATTCATATGTAAATACACCCAAATCATTTCATCACATGAGATATTGTCCCTTAATCAACATACTGAAAACAGAAACCCTGCTAGAGAAAGGAAATGATCCCTACAGATGAGACAAAGAGAGATATTTTCAATTAAAATTTTTTTAATCTCTCCCTCAATAATTCTTATGAGTTATTTTAGGAAAATTAGAAAAACACATTCTGTGGCCCTCAGATGTTTTTCCTAAACTTCCTCTTAACCTGTTCATTCTTTTCTTTGGCCCAAGTTACAAGATGATCCAAGGGAGCTGGAGGTCTACAGGCTTGCTGTGGGCCCCGACAGCATGAACAATTGTTAGTTAATGCTGTAGTTAATATGAATGGTCATTAATTGCTTTCACACACACAGAATTAACAAGGTTGGAAAAGACGGTAGAGATCATCAAGTCCAACCTATTACCTAATTTATCAACCTACCCCACACCATCCCATCATCTAAACCATGTCACTAAGTACGACATCCAACCTTTCCTTAAACACATCCAGGGATGGTGTCTCCACCACCTCCCTGGGCAGCTCATTCCAATGGGAAATCACTCGCTCTGTGAAAAAGTTTTTCCTGCTTTATCCAGTTATTAAATAGCTTCTGGGTAAAAAAATAAAACATTGTTTGGGAAAACAAAACATTCAGAATTCTTTCTTAGTTTCCATAAAAATTAATATGTTTATAGACTTTACCTACCATAATGGAAAAGCAAGAATCATGATGGAAATCCATGTGCTTTGTTTGGGATTCATCTTATCTAACCTTGGCTATCTCACATCAGCATTTACATTTGAGTTGGTTATACTCTCTCTCCCATCTCTCTCTCTCTCTCTCTCTCTCTCTCCCCCCTTATGAGCAGCAAGGAACATCCATTTAGTGAACGCAGTTAGCACAGTTTATTTTATACATTTGCACTTGGGTGAGTGATACTCTAATCAGCAAATATTTAAAGCTCTATCAAAACTCTCTTTCTTACACACACACACAAACACACACACACACAGAAGCCCATCATATTGGAAAAATTAGGGCCCAAAATCCAGCATACAAAAATTTAGATATGTGGCATTTAGGGTGGCTTGAGCATCTTTAATTCACCTGTGTCACTTCAATGCATTGTGAAACACTGGTTACAAGATCACATCCTTTGTTCCCATCAGATGCCTACTTCATTCCAGGCTTGACTAATGAGCTCTTATTCAGTGACTGAGAAAGGGAATATAGGTTATATGGAAAAGTCAGAACCCTTTAAACCTGGCACTATACAACATTCTGATAATTAAAACAAAAGCAATACGGTACACAGAAAATGAATTTTTAAAAGTTGTTGACAGGTCTCAAAACTCATTTGTAAATACCGAGGTCTCATTAAGGGCATGTATTCTTAAGGCCATGATGAGGTCAGTTCTTGGCCTTTACATTTTTATTAATGCTCTGGAAGAAAGAACAGAATCCTTACTGATTAAAATGTGCATATGATGCACGAAACAAATGAGCTGATAAGCTGCTGCAAGCAAATGACATGTGCATCCATACAGATAATTGTAATTCAACAATATTCAGGAATTACAGACATAATGAGACACTATGTTAGGAATAGTAACTGAAATGATTGGGGTATCACGTCAATCAGCTGGAGATCAGGTCCTACTCCAGTATGCAAAGGGTATAACAGCAAAGCAAAGAGCTAATCCTGGCATAAATGAGCAGGATAATACCAAAGATTGTTAGAAAGGTTATGCAACATGGCACTTGCAAGTCTTCTTCCGAGATGCTGTTCAGAGTCTCAGCACCCACAGCTCAAGAAGGAATAAACTGGGTCTCTCTGGTGCAGAGATGAACCAGGAGGAAGATCAAACAATTGAGGAACCTGCCCTGGTAGAAAACTGAAGTTCAGTATGTTTATCTTAACAAAAAGGCTAATGTGTGCCTTGACACAGCTTCTAATTACGCCTAGGAGGAACAGAAATTCGATAACTGAGGACTCTACAGTCTCAAAGCACAAACATAACAAGATTGAGTGCCTGGAATTTGAAAGCAGGGACATTCAGAAACAAAAATTGCATGCATGAGTATCATGAAAATTAATCACTTCAATAATTTAACAAAATAATGAGAGCTGGTTCAGGCTGCAAATATTTAAATTGAGACTTTCTAACTTTTAAAAAGAGATTCTGTAGTTAAACAAAAACTAATTCAGGGAAGAACTGACCTGTGCTACACTGGAGGTCAAACTAAACTATCATGTCTGAACTTAGGATCTAGGATTCTGTTGCTTCATTTCATTGTCAGTAGGGGCCCCTTGTCTTATTTACAGTACATTATTCAAAACCTTATATGGTTTCAAGATATTCTTTTTTCATGGATTTTTTTGCCTGTATTGTTACAGAGTGGCACCAATATTAATCTGCATAGCAGGTCAGTTCAAGATGGAGGAGTGGAATTGTGGTTATTTTAGGGAAAGACCAGCAATATAAGATTAAATATAAGATTAAATTTGAAAGCATCTGTAAATTATGGATGCACAGTTTGGAAGATCTGTACCTGATCTTTCAAAATACCTTGCACTTCAGAGCACTTCACATATTTAAAGTATAGCTCTCACCAGCATCAATCATGACACCAAAAGCTCCATATTTCAACAAATCTAACCCTCACAATTCACATGGAAACTCAGAAATGGACATCACACTGCAGAAACTCAGTGTCAATACCCATTTTGAGGCAATGTTTGAAGCCTTCATTCTGCATCAGTCTTTCCTGTCCTGAAATCCCTTCTTATGATCTGTACAGACCTTTTTGCTTCTGTAGTGTAGAAGGCAGAGATAATAGAGTTCCCTTCACCACACCATCCTAGTTAATCCTTAGAATATATCCTCTCACCTCAGTCAGTCTCATAATGGTCCTATGAGAAAGTGATGCACAAAGAGGAAATAAATCTGCAATACAATGCATGTCCATGAGGTTGTAAAGAAACTTTCAGTTTTAAAAGTGTCAATTCATGGGTTCTTGTTTCAAGCAGAAAAAGTATGATTGTCATTTTACCAGCTGGTTACAATGGAGTAAAACAATCAGACCCAGCACTGCAACAAGGTTGGAAACACCAGGCTGCTCTGCTGTCCTAGCCTGACTCACCAGATATGCTTTCCTAACTTAATCACTTTACATAGTACATAATGTTTTTAATAGCATAGAGGTGCCTGGAAGGAAGGCACTTCCTCTAATATATGGGGAATATATTGTACCTGTCTAATTTTATGGGTACTAATTGACAAAAAGTTCTATCTGTTTTCTACTAATTACAAATCTGTGTATTTTTGAGTTTTGACCCTCGGAGACCCATATAATTTTTTTGATAAATGTTTTATGATAAGGCAATGAAAGTTTTTTGTAGGATGTAGTAATTAATTTCTTTGTAATTAATGGATGACAGATAACATATTACAGAAATAACAGATTTTTGATCGACATATATACATATATAACATATATAAAGGTGAGCCAAAGCTTACATAAGCTGCAAGTTAAGAACTAGACAGTGCCTTTGTAACAGTATTAAATGCAGCATAAGGTATAAAACAAATTATAAACACTTGTCTAAGCAGTCTTGGTCCCAAATATCCCTCTTAGACACCTTTCCCTCTTTCTGTGCCTTGTGCACACTGTTGCTGCCACATACTGTATGTACACAATTTGCTTTTCTCAACCACTATAATTAGGTCTTTTCATCATATAATAATCCTCTTACTTCTCCTGAATATTGATGCATGACTAGCTTCACAGGAGCAGCCAGAGGAACAGCTGCCAGTTACTAGTAATGCTCCTGCTCCATCAGCACTTGACCTCACAGACTGTGGGGCTGGATATTCTACAACTGCCTTGTCCTTCATCATCATCTCACATGCTTTGTGATTTCCAAGACATTTTGAGCAGACAATATTGACCAGAGTTGTAGTGATGGCTTGGGTCACCATTGTTTGCAATAGAGAAGCAGTCTGTGTCACAAGGGCAGATCCTTCTCCCCAAAAACATTCCCATGAGGTTTGCCATCTAATCAATATGTCATTCGGGTCCTTACATGTTCAGTATTTCTAGACACTTGTATTACAATCAACACTTAATGACAGTGTGAATATCATTCATTACCAAAAGCTTTTTATTCCCTGCATAGAGGCTCTCAAAAATATAATGTTTCTTCATCATAATTGTGTAAAGGTCAAAATGGTACTGCAGAGAATCCTGCTTGTGTTCTTTTTATATCTAGTATCTATCTGGAGAAACAAAAAGTACAGACCGTGGCTGACAGATTAGATAGGACAACAGATGTTGATACCTTGAAATAAAACAAGCCCTCCATAATTATACCTTAAAGTACTAAACTGTGAAAATCTATTCTAAAATACTAAGGTTGCTTGGTTTCCACTGCGATAGAATGAAATGTTTCATGTCTTAAACATTGTTAAAGTCACTGAAAGACTTGTCCACCACAGCAAACTGTGCAAAGAGGCAACTGCTCACCAATTCCCTTCCAGATGCCCACCTCTCCTATTAATTTGGACTGTGATGGAACTTGAGCTAAGATAAAGGTGGTACTGTTGTCCAACTATCCCAAGAGAAAAATGTATCCATAAGAGTGAGAGATTGGAATGCTAATGGCTCAAACAATCAAGGTGCAAGCTGACAATATGCAAAGTAACTTCCCAGGTGCTGAGAGTGTGCACATCCAACACTTCAGGCTACAAGTTGGGCTGAACATCATAAAGAGGCAAATTCCATGAGGTGGAGTAGTGTTTCTTTGTCCTTACACAAATGACTCAATTGTGATAACTCCTCTCAGGGGAAGTACTGAAAATTCACATGTAGCCTCAAGGTATCCACTTCTGTTCATGGGCCACAATGGGTTATGACTGACTCAACTTCGCTGACATAACAGCACCTTAAAAGGTGTTTCCACCTAATCTAAGCAAAATAAGCATAAGCGTATGCTGTGAACTCATGAACTCTGTGCTTCACCCGGGCTTCCCTCACCACACTGGACTTCTCTCATCTCCAGGACTCTTCCCTCACCACTCTGAGCTTCCCTCAACATACCCAAACTGCAACCATCACTTTGACAAGACTGAGACTCTCACCACCAAGATGACCACAAGAAAAAGATCAATGGGACAGTCAGAATCCATGGAGTGGTGATATTTTTTCTACTTAATCTGACTCTCATTCTCTCCCCTCCTGTCTCTTCTCCCTATTTCTATCTCAGTCTACCACATATTTACTGTTAAATAAAAATATGTACATAAAAATACATATTGACTTCAGTATAGGGTCTTGTTTGCACCTTATTTCAGGCAGAGGCATCTCTGTAATAATTTTAATAATCTGACTGTAACATCCACCTAGTAGCCTAGGGTAGTGCTTCTACAGTTTATTAAGAATGTGAGCAAAAAAAAAAAAAAGCAATTTAGAAGCTTTTAGTTTCTTGTTGCTGGAATATCTCCATGGAGAGTCTCCTTATATTCAGCATAATGATTTAAAATTTGTACATAGCTTTCATCAGCAAAGACTTTTTCTGACTTGTCATATATTAACAGATGTTTTCCATGGCAAGTGGTTAGTCCCTGTGCCATGTCATCTGGGCCAGCTGCCACTTCTATTCAAAATAAAATGAAAGCTGGTGGGTTTAACATTTTAAACCAGCCCACAACTTCCAAAGCTTGGTGCCCAAAGGAGATAAACTCATGTGTCTGATGTACAGGAAAAGATGTAAACTCTGCATTGCTAAGTTAGACAAAGATAAATTCCACTTACCTGCATCTATCTGTGATGACATACATGCTGGCAGTGCATGCCTGCCTTCTTCCTCACAGCACGTGCTGCAAGGTGCAGACATCACAACTGCTGAAGTCACCTGCCTCTGGTACAGCAGGTGGCATGTATTTTATGCCAAAGGTTAATGAGTTTTGTCACCTTGGATTATGTGGCTACAACCACTCTGCTGTGAAGAATTGCCAGCCCCACACATGGCCTCAGAGCCAAATTAACTGCCACTGTCTATTTATGACACAGGGTACATTATGGCACGGCAACAGTGGTGAGGGGATTTGAGAACAGGCTCTACAGCACTTCCAGGATTTCCTTGCTAGCCCCACATATGCATCTGATGATTAGGGCAGTGGCTACCTGTCCTGGACATGACAACATCAGATAGTCCAGGGACACAGAGTCCTTCCATGAAAGCCCCTGCCTTCCATGAAAGGCTGCAACTGCTGGAAGGGTTATAATTTGCAGTCTGGGCTGAGGCTGAATTCAGTAAGAATTTATCTGGTCCCATTCCCAGAAAGCAGTGAATCTGCATACAGCTCATCTTCAGGATGGTCTGAGGGCTGCAGACAACTTGATAGATTCTTATCCACTGTGGGGTCTTACTACGTCTCAGCTGGTGATCTTTATCACTGGCAAGACACTTGATAAGGTGGATCTTTCATTTGATCTATATATATGTAGTCTTTCCTTTGGACATATTGATCTCACTGCAAGAGAGGCACTACCAAAATTTTATATCTGTGAACTAGATTTGGAATTCGAGGTCATATATTAACATAAATGCCATCAGTGTAAGGGCAGGACATGTGGTACAAGGTAGATGTTGGAAAGTTAAGATTTAAATCCTGTTAACTACTCATGCAATCTGCTTAGAATAGTATAAAAATACAACAAATACTGATTTTAAGTAGAATTCATAAATAAGCAGTAAGATAACTGTTTCTAGGAGTTCACTGTAAAACTCTTGTAAATGGGAAGTGATGCCTGTGGTGGAGCTTCAGTATCTATTTAAGAAACCTATCAACAGTCATGAAGTCTCTGTCTTTCCTCCCAAGACTAGAAAATAAAACCATTTATTTATTGAGTGGCATAATGATAGTTTCCTAGACTGTTCTCTTTTCTACTTCTTCTCTAATGATCTACAATATGAGGCCTTTTTGACATTCTCTGATGGTTTTAGAGCGTTAGATGAGATAACTCCAGGTCTTTTCTCCATGTATCAAAACAACAATTGTTCAGAGACAATCACTTCGCATGCCTAGTTAGAGCAATTCTTTTTTTTTTCAAACCAAAAGCATTAACTGCCCTTATTGGCACTGAAACTCAACTGCAATATTGCTCTGCAGTTATTCGGATGAGGTCTTCTCTACTTTAAATGAAGCAAATTGTAACACATACAACAAACAAACTAATCCTATTATATCTTTGTACAGACATCATGTAAAACACAGCAGAACCAAAGATAAGACTTTGCAGTCTAACACACATTAGAGTAATTCAAAAGACTAAACTTCATTTAACTCTAAGAAAAATCTTTTTTTCTCTCTCTATTTTTCTCTGCTTCTCTCATATTACCTAGTGGATTTCTGTCTTACACAGAATACAGCAGAAAAGAATTTTATATTCAAAAACATCACCAGCAAAAACATCAGCATCACCAAACATTTCAAATTTACTGAGCTGTATTCCTTCAGTTACTTCACGTGAACAAAAATTAGAAATAAAACCCTCTCTATTCATTTGGCTGTTAAAAAAAAAATATATATATA
>VYZS01105878.1:14357-38228 GCA_013400695.1 Neodrepanis coruscans | reverse complement strand
CCCGCGCTGGCTGGCCCAGCCCGGACCACTGCTGGCCTCTCCCAGCGCCGCCGCCGCCGGCTCGCCCGCTGCCACTGGCCATCATGGCGCCATCACCCGCAGCCCCTGGTGGCTCCCGGCGCGCACGGCGGCTCCGTTCCTGATGCGGTCTCCACGGGCGCGACAGCGCGGGACCGCGGACAGTCCCGTCAGGGAGTGGTGGGGAGGAACGGTTTTATCCTTTCCAACCTACAACACAGGCTAAGGTCTGGAGCCAGGTTTTACAAGAATTCATAGGGGATTTTGAAGTCCTTGTTTTGGTCCTGAATCTGAGACTCGTGGGATCTGAGATAAACATGTCATTTAAACATGCATTTTGGGATATGTCTTTTCACCTCCCTGTTTGGGATTTAAAAAACCCAACCAAACAAGAAGCAGCTACTCTTTTTATTAATTTTTAAAATCTTAGATTTGAATTCACTTATTCTTAATGAAATTATGTGTATATTGACACAACGTCATTGTAATTTTTTATCACATACCCTGAAGTTGCCCTTTTTTACCCCTCACTTTAGTCTAGAAATGACCTCCAGGAAATCTAATAAGGATAGACTTTTTAGATTTTCAACATAAGATAGTTTCTTGGAGATTTGGTTATTTATTCACTCAGGTGACTGAATTGCTAGTGATGCCTTGGGGTTTTTTAGGCAACACTAGGGCTTCTCTTCTGCTAAAATTTGAACTGGTTTGAAATCCTGATACTTTACACCCCAGATGTGATGGTTGTATCACTGTGACATGGTTCAGGATCATGTGCTAAGCTCTATATTTTACGGCTTGTGGTTAACCCCTTTGCTCCATGTGCAGTGCAGTCAAGTCATCAGTCTTGTCATAGACAACAAGTCTGTCAAATTTTGGACTTCATGTGTGTTGCTTAGAATATCTGAAGGAAAATGGTCATGGGTTTAGAGGCAGGAAAAATAAAAGCATGAGCACCTTGGTATTTGAGTCTGGCATGAGGAGTGGAGGGAACAAAGACTAGTATATAGGACCTAGGGTTATATTAGACGTATGAGAAAACTTTCAGCTATACTTACAAGGAGAACAAAATACATTAAATACAAACGTACAAAAGTTAAAGCTGTCTGACTGTTGAAAAGTCTCGATTTGAAAACCATTGATTGTCATTCAAGAAAGAACTGCTTATGACCTTATTCTGTCAAAAAATTCTTGAAGCAAAAGTTTGCATGGTAGAATCTGAAAAGCAGAAGGAAGATCTTCAGGACCAGGATTATGCTTTATGGCCCGAATAGATGTCAGTGATAGATTCACCAGGCTGCCCCTTTGATAAGATACTGAAAAGTCAGAGCATTTTCTGTAGTAATATCAGCATGATGAATGAAAAACATCACCAAGTCTGCACATCCTTAAATGAGAAAATGCCAAAAGAAACAGAGATTTTATTTCCTCAGCTGTTATCGTGAGATCACAGTCTTGTTGAGCAGTAAAGCAATGCTGCTTTCAAAAATGAGCCACAAATTAAGTGATCAGAGACAAGATTTTTTTTTTTTTTTTTTTTTTTTTGTTTTCCTTTCTCCATTTTTTAAAAATTACTAGTTGACCCTTGGTGTCAACCCCGCCTTTTGGGGTTTCTAGTGAGAGGCATATCCACTGGGTCTTTTTTCTGAATGTGTTGAACTTTTCCACTCCTTCCACCAAAGCCATACCTTGGGTGGTGTAAAAGAAACAGAAGGCCTATAGGGATTTCCTCTGAAGCTAATACACAAACAGCAGTCTGAGGACTTCAGTTCTTAAAAGTATAGAGAACCTTAAATGGATGGGCTGGGATAACTGTGAGGGAAAGAGAGACATCTGTTGAGTTGTTGAAAAGACATATGCTCTTAGCACTTCCTTTGTCATGCATTTTGGAAATCTTTTCTTTCTGACTTTATTGCTAATATTTAATTTAAAACCAGATTTGGATTGTTGACAAAATTATAACTTGTAAATGGACACTTCCTCTCCTCTTGTCCTTCCCAGTCTAATTTGGGCAGTGCTTGTTCCCCCATTTCCTCCTCCTGCTGGTCCCAGCTTGTGCACCCTGGGTTGTACTGGAGAACGGGGTACCTCACCCTAGCTTTGGCCTTATGTGAGAGGGCAAGGAGGGCAGGAGCGGTAGAAAGGATGGTTTGCAAATTGCTAACATGTCACTCCTCCTGTCACCCTGCAGACTAGTAATCACGTTTATGTTGGATGAAAAACATGGCTTTATTTGTGTGTGTCTGTTTGTGTATGAGCACTTAATGACATTTCAAGGCATCCGACAAAAGCCTAATTCCTTGGATTGGTTTTGTCAAATAATAAAATGACTTGACATAAGTATAAATGAAAGCAGATGTGGAAATATGGAATTTTAGCAGTCATTCTGCCCCCACCACTCCCTCCACCCCTCCTTTTTTTCTTTTAGCTCTCTGTTCATGCCAGAAATGTTTTCATTTTTGTTTCCTACTTCCTATCTGCAGAACAAAGCCTGGGGAGGATGAGTTGTGAGGCAGAGAACCAAAGTGTATTAATTTCATATTTTCATGTCTCTGTAAAATTTCTACCTATTCTAAGTTCATTTTCCATTATGAAGGAAAGCTCTTGTCTGATTCTGAAATCATCTGCTGTGTTATATAATCATTCCTGTCCATAATGGCTGTTTACTGCTATTGCTTGAATCTGAAATTGTAGGTTATGTGTTGGGCTCAGCGAAGCAAGCAGTCTACATTATGTTTTCACCTTCTTCACTTGGATGGATTAAGAGTTGGATGGAAGAAATTGTAAAGGTGTAGAAAAGCAATTTTAAAGTTTGCGCATAGCCAAACACAACTGGGCAAAAGGGGGAAAAGTTCCTTCCCTGAGGAAGAAAGTTAGCCTGTTCCTTAGCCTGAAAGGAATAGGATAAAAACATTAGTGATGGTGGGAGAATCATGGAATAGTTTGGATTGGAAGCGACCTCAAAGACCATTTACTTCCAATTCCCCTACCATGGGGAGGGACACTAGAGCTCAAAGCCCCATCCAACTTGGCCTTAAAACTCTTCCAGGAATGAGAGACCCAAAACTTTTCTGGGCAACCTGTTCCAGTGCCTCACAGTAAAGAATTCCTTCTTAATATCCAATCCAAATTTATCTGCCTTCATTTTAAAGCCATTATCCTTTTCCTATCTATACATGCTCATGTAGAAAAAGTCCCTGTCTAGCCTACTTGTAGGCCTCCTTTGGGTATTGAGAGGCTGCTGTAAGGTCTCCCCAGAACCTTCTCTTCTCCCCAAAACCCCAACTCTCTCAGCCTGTCAGAAGCAAAACTATTATCAGTATTATTACATCAACAGAAGTATTATCAGCTGCTTAAATGTCAGCAGTAACTTTGTCAGTGGAATAGTTCTTCCCAATGAGTTAAATCAATGTGACTGGAAAAATTAAGAACAACAGTGTGTCTCAATGGCAGTCTAAAATAAACATTGATTTTCTTGAATCTTTGACCATGACGATATCATGGTATTGTTGCTCATGCTGTTTTGGAAAGAAATGAAACTTACAAAAACTACTGTCTTCTTCAATTTATCATCTTTGAAAAAGAGGGTGTGTGCTTTAGAAGAGTCAGGTACTCTGTTGCCATTTCAGTGGGATTCAAACACAATATTCCATCAAAATCCTAGCCTGGAGTTTTAACTGAGATCTTTTAGCCTCAAGATGCTCATGTCTCTCTCATCCTCCATATGATTTTTGAGCATTTTGACCACTGGGGAAAAAACCCAAATATAACCAAGAGGGTTGAAATTCTCTAAGTTGTTGATGGTGCTATAAATTATGTGCAAATGGGTGGTCAATTAATGGAAAAGCAAAGATAGATCAATTACTTCCAGTACTAACATAGAAGCTTCCAGCATACAAGTTGTTGCCCTCTGAACTTATCCTTTCCTAAAATCCAAATTTGGCCCGATGTGAGCCTTCAAACTATCAGCTTTCAGCTGCCCATGAGATTGATGGTTCCTTTCTTCAAAGCTGAGATGACTGGTCTATGAAGAGGGCTCAATTCTGCTTTTTTGAATTCTGAACGTTAGTTTTACAGTTTTTTTCACCTGGGGCATAGTGGACCTGGCTTCAAAGAGCATTGAGATCATAGAGCTCTAACTGCAGATACCAGTAGTTACTGTCTTTAGAAACCAGACTGTCCGTTAATCAGCTCTGTTAATAGTACAGTGCCCACTTTAAAAGCAGCAGGTAATATCTAAGGTATCTACTTGTTTTTGTTGGGATCCTCATTTTAATTATGGGAAGTGAAATATAGGGACTGAAGTGCTCGAAAAGCAACCTGAGTGCAAGAAAGCAGGTGAATGTGGTTCGCGTTTACAAAAAAGAGATAGGGAATGGGATAGTCTGCAGAGGAGAGTTGATGAAGCCAGTCAAAAGAGGAATGACCTCTATGTCAGGTTGATAATCTGACAAAGACAGTTTGGCAGAAGTGTTAGTCTGGCAGAAAAATGACAATGAGGAGAGTGGAAGCTAAAGCAGCCTACTGCCTTAGTGTACACTTGAACCCTGATAGACACACCTACCACTCCCAAAAAACACCCTCCTATTTCAAGAGGGACTGCAGCATGGCAGGAAAATGTAGTATTAGACCAAACACATTGAAAATGTTCTTCTAGCCCATCTTCTGCTGTCCTGTGAATATTAGGGCTCCTCTGGCATGCCAGTCAATCTGAAATGGGAGTGCTGAGGAAATATCAGACTTTCTCCATATTGAACAATGCTGTGGCAGGTATATTGAGCTTACCCAGATTGGCATGCACCTCCTTGCAATTCACTGTACATTCAGAGTTATCAGTTTGTGCCATGGCAACAGCATAGGCTCCAGAGAGCTGAAATCAAGAGTGTGCTTGGTAAGTATAACCACAGAACCACAGAATATGCTGAGTTGGAAGGGACTCATAAGGATCACTGAGGTAGAAATCCAAATTTCTGAGCTACTGACTTTATTGCTGTTTGTTCAGGTTAGCTTCCTACTATCCTTTTCAATACCAGTAATGCTAAGGAGGCAGATCTACCATTTCTTCAGGATACTGCAACAGGATACAATTTTTTTATAAAACTAAAAGCTATGCTTACCTGTAGAGCCAAAAAGCATCTTGGAACTAGCCTTAGGAGACAAAAATTTAAAGCACATATCTCCAATTCATCTTCTGAGTATGTCAGTACATGAAACTCTGACTGTATGATTCAGCTTGCACGTGCAATTTCTTAATTGTGCACACTCTTATTAGATTTGTGTGGACAAAACCGAGATTTGCACAGTATTTATGGAAAGTTCATTTGTATGGTTTTTTTGCCATATCAAAATGTCAAGACTGTCTGCCAGCTTTTCACATGTACACACTGTTCTAGAGTTTGAAAACATAATCAGCAGAGGCATGTAGTCATCAACTCTATCAGGTTACTTTGTCTTCTGTAGGCTTCTGTGTAGTGTAGACCTTAGGTAAATTTTCTTCAGTGCTTCTGTTAAACATGTAAAAGTCACGTTTGTGCCTGTTTTCTACACTTGGCTAATTTGGTATCCCAGAATAAATGTGTAATGACAAGCTGAATGTTGTTTCCTGTTAGGAGGAAAAGCACTATTGGCCACAAATAGCCTTGATTGGTCTTTGCTGAAGGTGGTAAGCTAATGCCTGACAAGATATTTAACCCACTGTTGAAAGAACTCAGCAAAGTCAAAGCTAAGCGTGGTTTAGCTGGAGAGAAGAAAATGCAATGAACTTAAGCACTAGGTAGGCCTTCATATGATTCTCACTTCCCCCCCCGCCCCACCCAATAATGTGGAAGTATAATTGTGTCCCAAAACTGTTAATACTAGACCTTCCTTCCAGCATTAGAGTATCAAGTTCCCTAAAATCTCTGTTTTGGAACACTATATATTTGTGTTATTTTCTCTAGGTCTGAAGGCTTTCCTCCCAGAGACACTCTTCTTTCCCAATCCTCTGTTAACTTCTCTTCTCCAGCCCTTTCCAATTTCATTGCACCATAATTGCCATCATGCTTACCTAGAGAGTTAGGTACTCTGAATGCTTATTCTGACAATCATATCCGACAGCCTCTTCCTGTGAAGGCCTGCATTTTTGTCCCTTACCTGCCACATCCTTCCTTCTATTATTTGGGAAAGTAAGGCATTTGTTGGGGGACTGTATGATAAGCTCTGTTGGAAAGATGGGATGGAAAGAGACAAGGGAGTGATACTGTTATTTCAGAAAGCATTCGTGAATGTTGTCAGCCAAACCTTTGACCTGAGAGGGAGTGGTAGAAGCACAAAGCAGATGACGAAGGCTCTTTGTGTTCCCCATTACTATTGCACTAGTTTTCCTTGGCTGGGAGCATCTAGAATAGTCTCCAACATTTTTAATTGAGCAAATGCAGCATTCCCAAGCTGTTGTGTGACAGTCAGACGAACCTACAAAGAAATGCCATAAATTTGAGTGTGTGGGTTCACAAGCCTGGTCAATTATTACAACTAGAAAAATAAGGTTACATAAATGGTCAAGATTTTTTGAGAGTGACTAATTGTTTTGGCTGTCTTATTCTTTGGATGATCCATTAAAAGTACCTTAAAAGGTTCTGTGCTTTAACATGCAGGTTCCCATAATCTGAAAACTGAGGGTCCTTCCTTACAGGTGTTTCGTGGTATACAAGAAGAAAATCCAGAGATTATCAAAATCAGTTTTCATCTGAAAGTGTTAGTGATGAAGTTATATGAAGGGGTATTGTTTTCTGGTTTATATTTGTCTACGAACTCTCTTCACCTGTTTGTATACAGACTTTACAAATAAAGGTCAAGAGTATGTTTTATAAGTTATATTGTATGTGAAAGCTCTTTACTAGAAGCAGACACAGAGTTATAATGGTCTGAAAGGTTGGGTGAGGAGACCTAGGAAAGCTCATCTGTTAGGTCTTAAATGCAGAGCACACACAAAGTATTTTAAGAGGGAATAAGGCATTGCAGCATTTCTCTGTGGCACTGCTGGTGTCTGAAGCACTGGAAAAGCTGAGTGCTACAGACCCCAGTAGGCTTTTTTCAGGGTCACTACAGAACAGGGGTTGCCTGAGGTAGGCAGGATTTCTGGAGACACAGCCACAAACTGGTCACTTGCAGCACCCTGGGAAGAGGCTAGAGAAAAGCAGCTGAGAGGTCACACAATCCATCCAGTTAAACAGTCCTGGTGGGTGGCAGTCTGAAATAATTCCTGAACTATTAATTAGGAAGATGCTTCTTCCAGGTTCCAGCTGAAGTCATAAGACATGCCAAGGCAAGGAGCCAAAAGATCAAAAGGACACTAAATATTTTTTTTTAAAACCGTTCTGTAGAGAGAGAAGAGAGCTGTCTGGGACTGGTTCACCCAGGACGTGCAAATGGGGCTGGGCTTTGCTCGAGGATGTGGGAAAGCAGAGTCTGCCTGGTCTTTCTCCCCTTGGTTTTCACCCAAAGATGGCTGGATTCTTTTGTTTTATCTATTTTCTTAGCTTCCCTTTTAAAATTTTGTGCTGATAGTAATTTTTGCTCCTAAAGTGGCACAGAATCTTGGTTTGAAAAGGCCATGTAATTACCTGTGTTAACCACTTGTTATAAGCCCTTGGTAAGGAGGACTGCAATTGTTGATTCCAAGCAAATTCCTAGGTAAGCATAAGTAAACCTACCACAGTGTTGCTTGTGAGTCACCATAAAGGGCATGTGAAATATTGAGTTAATACAAGAAAAGGCAAAGCACTAAGAGCCTAGCACTAAGAAAGAGGGAAGAGGATATACATTGTTTATATGGAGACAAGAACCAGGTCAAATTCCATGTTTTATAAAACAAGTAGTTCATTAATAGCACAGCCCAGAGAGTTTTTTTCCCCATAAACTTTTCTCTGTAGGACTTCTCATCTTTCCCTTCTCATTTCCATGAGTCTACTGTGGAAAAGTCTACTGTCCTCTGATGTGTGGTGAAGGTATATGCTTCAACCTTTCCCATGTGGGCTCCATGTGCCAGTTTTCACTCACTCCATACCTAGCATTCTGTCTGAATGCTAAATTCAGACAGCGTGTCTGAAATCTGAATTCAGACCTGGCTGAAAAAGAACAAAGAATTTGAAACTTACTGGGAGGAAACCAATATGAGAAAATGACTAGTTGACAATGTGGTATCTCAAATGCTTATTACCAAGGGACTTTGGCTGAGCAGGGTAAGTTCAGGGATATGAAAGCATTATGGAATTGTTTTTTGCAGCATGAGCCTATTAGGAAAGGCACCGAAACATCTAGATATCTAATCTTGCTTTTTGTGCCATGGATTTGGTTTTTTTTCTCTGCTTCAAAATGCAAATTAGGACTTGAACATGGAAGTAGCTGTTTGTCATTTTTGTAGGGAAAAAGGAAGCCAAAATTTTGCAACCAAAACAGGAAACATGATGGTAGGTCCTGATTGTATAAAATCTTTCTTCTTCTGCCATTCCTCTTGTGGTTGTGCAAGGGAAATCCCCTTTTTAGCAGAATATCTTTGTGGGATCCAGACTGAGATTTCAGTGGGAACTGTTGCAATTTTAAACTTGTAGCAGCTACCATCCCTCCTTCATGATGTCAGTGATATTATTTTAATAAAACAGAGCAAGTTCTCACAACTTTGGTGGAACATAAAGTCATTTAATGCAAGAATAATAATTTCTTTAAATGTCATTTTTTTTAAATGTCACACTTTTTTCAAATGATTAGAAGAATAGATCTGCAGTATGCTGCACCTGAAATTTTTGTGCCTGTTTCTAATTGTATGTGCATTTATATACATATTTAAGAAAATGACTCTTTATAAAAAAAAATTATTGAAAGGTTCACTAGCTCCTTTTTTTTCTTTTTCCCTTTAAGAAGAAAACACAGGAAAAGGTAAACCTGCCAATTATTTAATGACATTTCTGTGAAAATGTACTTATTTCAGATCTGGAAGGAACTAGTTCCCTGACACTTTTCAAAACAACCTGAAGTCCTTGGTAATGCATGCTTTCTTTTAAATCTGATTTAGATACATGAAATTTGAGCCTCTAAATGACTCTGAGATTGTAAAATACCACTAGTAATTTTTATGACAGGTAATGATAATATATTCATATACGAAGCAAATCATCTAGAATGGTATTAGCTTTCAGTAAATGTAAAGTTTTATTCACATTTAAAGGAGAGACAAGAGTCTTTCCTTACAGTAATCAGACATTGTTTATATTTCCACCAAAGTTGCTAGAATTGCATATGTAAGTCTGGCTGACTATACATCTAATGTAGGATCTGTAGAACACCAGAAGTGAAAGGTCACAGTATTAAACCATTTATTCTTCTCAGTAATTGACAGATGTGAAACTAGTTCTTTTAACATGAAATCTCATTTTATTAATTGATTCACCCCCAGCTTTCATCAAAAATATCCTAAAATTCATACATTTTTCAATTTAATACAACTGTCCTTTTCTTTATGTGACTAAAACCATCTTTGGTGTTCAAAGCTATTATTTTATGCTTTATTACTCTAAGCAAGAAGTCTGAGTTCTGCTCCAGCAATTTCCTTCTAGCTATGATGCATAGCTGAAAATATTTAATTTAGAAATTAATCATATTCTGTTATTGTAGGAAGTTTTTTAAACGTGAGATTTGTCAAAATCAAACGTGCAACCTTTAATGAGTTGAGAGAGTGCTTGTTATTAATTTTCCATTATCCATGTAAATGCTGCTTTATAAGATGGATGCATGTGAGAAATTTATAACATCACTCTGTAAAATGGTAAAATTTGGAATGACAGAGGGATTCTGTAGTTCCTGAGAAAGCAAAGAGAAGCAGCCCTTTCTTTTCCACTACTCAAACTCTTGATAGCTGAGCATTTCTAGCATATTAGAAAAACCCATTTCCCTCTCACAGAAATAAAAAAAAAAATTGCAGTGTATCTACCAAAGCTTAAAGGACAGTACTAAAAAAGTGACAAGGAAAACATATTTGGAGTCATTTTTTTTCACAGATGTGGACTTGAGCACGTGTTGCCTGTAGTTTCTAGTTGCATATACAGTAGCTTGTTATAAAGATTAAAGTTGATCTTCATTGGCAGCTATAAAACTGAAAAATACATTGGGGCAGGATGTAAATCTGTACAAATATTGGCGATAGAGCAATGGTAAAAAAGAAATCTCCCCACAGTGGCAGGGAGGAGGAAATATGTATTTCAAACAAAAAGGTTAACCTTAAGGATAAGCTATTTACTTCATGGTGCTGACATATGAGGTACTGTCAGAAATGAGTGCCAATCTTGGTGATAGATAATATATGGTCTTTGAGGAAACTGCAAAGCTACGTCATGGAATAGGTGAAGCTTAGTCAAAGATGTGCTGGATAGCAGTAACAACTGAGTGCAAATCCCACACAAAACACACCCTTGGGGAGGTTACCTTTCAGAGATTCAGTGCAGCCTGTAGAGCACAGATGACTCCTGAAAATTTGTATTCTTGTTCACTGGGACAGACTATAAGCTTCCAGTCTTTAATTTGTCTTGAGTTACAATGTGTCCAAAGCACAGCTGTACAAACTGAGTATCAGTGTGGTGCAGGGATTCTCTTGTGACTGTTTCATCACTAACCTAAGACCTTCACAAGGGTCTTGGGCTGGATAACAGGTTGCAAGGTCAGACTGACACTCACTGATATTCATAATGTATTACTTACCATGGATTCCTTGCCTGCTTAGGTCTTAGAAGGACAAAATCACTCCATGAAAATCACTCCACTCAAAAGCTAAAAGCTGCTGTTTCATTGTTCCACGGGTTGTCTTCCTCTGCCTGGCATGGAGGAGGTAGTATTCTTTGTGCTAGAGAAGGTAAAATCACATTACTGTGTGATTTTTAGCTGAGTGACCGATACAGGTGTATCTGAGACCAGATTTTGATATTCTGTGTGCCAGATTTGCTGACAAAGCAGTCCCACCTCCTTAGAGTCTGAGCCTCCAGTGCAAGATATGTTGCCCTCTCCTATTGCAGGGGAAGGGGAACCAGTGCAAGATGAAGGTAAAGTGAAAAGGATACATTTCCCGCTCATTTGTAGCTTTTTACATGGTACTCTCACAGATATAAGAAGGAGAATTTTTATTCCCCCAGATACTTAGGAAGAGGGAAAAAAAGTTGTTTCCCTGGCACCACTTCCATCTTTTCCTCTGAACTTTAGTTTCTCATATGCCTTTATACCCAACATCTGTTTGTTGGATCTGATTGTGAGCACACACTAGATGCCTCATTATGGGTAGATTGTAATCTCTCTGTACATAAATTAATCATTTTACCAGTCTGACTTTGCTGTCAGCTTGTTATGTTGGTGGCCTTTGAGATTTTATTGCACACTCTGTTGATGAAAGACAGAAAGATTTGCATTAGAAGCCATAAACTCCAGAGTTAGGGGGATGGGCAAAGTATGGTTGAAGAGGCTATTTGAAAGTCTTTCAGGTGGAGCAGAAGAGCAGATGAACCAGAGCCTGTTCTGTCCCAAAGTCTGGTGGCAGTGAGCAGAGAGTATTTTGAAGAGAAGATAAGGGAAGTGCGGTGTTTCTTTATATCCCTCTCACTTCTGGCAAATTTTAGGAATGAGCTGAAGAATGTTCCCGAGCCATTGTGTTTAATAGCTAATGACTTTTGGTTAAAGAAATCTGATCCTCCCTTTGGTCTGTAATATGTGCTGAATAATATCTTCAGATCCTTGCCAGCCATGTTTTCCATGAAACTTTGAAAGTCTGGGGAAATTTGTTGGGCTAATTTTTCAGTTTCTTGTTGTTCAGATCAACAGAGCTGCTCCAGCTGAGGCCATCTAAGGATGTGACCTTTGGATTCATGTCTATGTTAGTGTGCTTTCTGCCATGACTATGCTAGCATTTTGCTACTTTTGTTGCTGCAAATAGTAGCGCGATGTAAGAAGTCTGTCTGACAGGCAAAATTAAAAGAAGCAGGAAGGGAAGGCTGTTTCTTCTTTCTGCATGGCCTTTGGGACTGAAAAGGCTTTTCATTAGTGTGTATATATATGTCTATATATTTGAGGAATAATTTTCCAAAATTTTATGGTCTCATAAACACACTAGGTTTCATCTTTTAAAAGCATGGCCCAGTACATGATAACAAAAAAGAGCTTTTGTTCTGAAAGAGTTTTCTCAGTCATAAACCATGCATTTAGCTACTGAACTTGCCCACATTTTGTTACAGTTTTCCCTCCAAGTATACAATACGGTGTCAGATTAGACATTCTACAGCATATTACAAGTCTTCCTTTTAGTTTCACATAAACAAAACTGATAAATACTGTCAATCAGAGATACTATTTTTAATTGCATATGGTGAAGTTATGGTCATCAACAGGGTAAGCCCAGGCATCTTTTGTAGCTCCCTTTGCTGACACTAAAGGTTTCATAATTTTCTTCTTAATTTCTTTGAACTATTGAAGGAATGTACTACAATGGTTTATTCCTGATGAAAGAATATACAACAGTCCATATGCCTGAGTTTTGGCTCAGTATCATCCAGATAGATGTTTGTAGTTTTTTCATGTGTTATTGATGATTCAAGGGTTAGATAAATTTACTGTAGTGGGAGGTATTGGCAGGAGTAATACTTGTATAAACATGATCCTTTTAATAATAAAATAAAAACTACCATTAAATCACTTTGCTCCCAGTTGCCCACACCCAGAAATTCTTTCTTACCTGGGACAAGGTTTGGTAAGTCCCTTCTGGTCACAAGTTGCTTTCAGAGGATAATTAAAAGTATAAATAATTCTGTAGTATTCTGTTAGGAAATGGCTTAGCAAATCAAGTTAAAAAGAGCACATTTGCATCCTGCTTCTCAGTGTCCAGAAGTGTAGTGGAGATGTATTTCAAGGATGTTTGCTTCGCTTTCATATGTTAAGGTGGTCAGTAGGCTGCTTGTTAATAGCTGGTATGTTGTGTATGCTCATGTGCATCCTTGCAAAGTTGATAAATCCATATGTAATAGTTATCTGTTATTGACACTAAGGATGCTGATTTATATCCAGATACAGTTTTCTGCCTAGGAGCTTTTATATAGTACAACACAAAAATTTTATTTTTTTTTTTTTTCAATCTAGTTGCTCAAAGATTTGGAGACTTTCTCCTATGAATTGTGTTAAAGTGCATTACTATACCACGACATTTTCACAGCAGGGACAGGTTTGCTGTTTAATGCAGCATTTGTTAGTGGCCCCCAAATTCGGATCCAACTTGAACATAAAATGAAAGATAATCATGCCTTTGGCTAACTGGAAATGACCCTGTAGGTCACTTGCTGGATTTTCGGACACACAGTGAGTGCTTGACTTGTACATTGTTTTACATAATACTGTGAAAACCTCTACAGGCCTCCACAATGAGTATTTCCCATAAAAGAGAAATGTTCAGTTGGTCACTTACATAAGTTTTTACTTTGTGTTGATTTGAAAGAAGTGAAAGGTACTAACTAAGGCTTCTACATACAGAGCTAGAAGCAAAATTTCAAGGTCTATTTAAAAATATATACACCTAAATACTAATTTTTATTATTATAAGTATCTACGGAAGAACAGGTAATTGGTGTTTGTGTGGGTACTTGCATATTAAGCTATGTCTGTCTGTATCTGTATATATATATATATATCCATGTTCAGTATCTGATATATACCATGAAGGTACATACAAAATATGAGAAAATAGAAATGCTTAAATTGAATTCATGCTGTGTTTTTACAGTATCCTACTGGGAAAGCAATACCATTAGTGGTGGCCTGGGAACATGCTTACACTTTTTTTCAATGGATTTTTATCAAGAATTACATGATTCAGCAGACCTGGAGGGCAAACAGTCACAGGACATATCAGAAAATTGCAGTGTTGAGATCACAGTTCTTTAGGGTTCTGGCTGTTGTCATCCAAAGCAGCAATTCCAAAGAGTCAGCAAGAACTACCTGATATTTCAGAGCATGGGGTGTTCTGTTCCCTTAGGCTTGGTGGTTATATTTGAGGAAAGTTTGAGTTGAAAGATATTATTTTATTAGATTGATTTCAAAAAGCATTATACAATTAGGCACATAGCTTTCTGTATGTGAATTTGAAGTGTGGTTTTTCTAATTATGAAATGTGGTATTACCTACAGCCAGAAAGGCTTTGTTTGACTGTTTTGGCAATCTCTTATGAACATCTCTGGACTACAATTTTGATTTTGATCTTGAAACTTTTTATCCCCACATCTGGCCACACATTTATATGTACTGTATATGTATACACAGTCAAACTGTTCAGATACAATGACATGACTTATGAAAGACAACTTCAGGAGGAAACTGTAAGCAAAGTTTATTTGCAGAAGCAGTGGATGGCACTGTTGGATTATAATTATAAGGCAATAAAACAACAAATCACAAATTACAATATTTTTTGAAAAATACATCTATATCATACATTCCTCAAAAGGTATGAATTGAAGTTAAGCCTCAATAGAGGCTTAGTGAGCTTTCAATAGATGTGAGCTTTCTTGGTCTGTGGTATGTTGTACAAACCATCAGAGTCAGCTGAAAAGAGACCATTCTAGTTTGGGTTCCAACATTTTGTGGTGTTTCTCTCTTCTCAGAACTGCGGCTTATAAAGGGCATTTTTTCATCAAGGCCTCCAGTTCCTGAGAAGGAAGAAGAGCACCAGTGGCAGCATGGAGCATCTACTCTTGTGTTGTGCAAAGGCCTGTACACCCACAGAATCACACTTATCTTGACCTATGCTAAGAAAAGCATAACTTTTGTGCTGTGTGTACAGAATTGAATTTTACCCTACCTTAATATTCCTCCCTTTAGTTACCTGTTGTTCTCTGCTTTCCTTGGTGTGGGCTGCAAAGGTACACTTGTAACATGGACTTGCCTTTTCCCCTGTATTGTAAATATTTCTTTCCTTTTTCACCACACTGCTTCCAAGGATAGATTTGTAGAGTTGTGCATTATAAGGAACAAACCTTTACAAGTGTTTGTTCCACTGCAACAATCAAAATAATTATCATTGTTAATGACCACAAACAAATTGGAAAAAAAGCAGCAACAAAACTAAGTGAACTGGTGTTAAACCACAACCTGGTGAAAAAACTCCTTTTCTATTTTTTGCTGTTAGGCAGATGTTACAGGGTGTTGTGGGCTAAAAACAAAAATTCCTGGAGCTAAAACTGTTTTTCCCTTCCCCCTCCTCTTTCTCCTCTCTTCTGAGGGATGGGGAGAGGGCTTTTGGGGGCTTTTTGAAGATTTTAGGGGGGTTTCTGGGAAGGGGAGGGGGAAACAGGGTTGTTTTGAACCTTGCTTTGTGTGTGTCTATGTAAATGGGTTACCATGGCAATGGCGGCATGGGATGGGGCCATCCTGTCCCGGTGCTTCCCGCCAGTCTGCACGGGACGGGATAGCCCCGGCGTTTCCCACAAGCCCATGGCCGCGATGTATCCCTGGTTCATGGGGCGGCAGCAAGCACTGCCACGCAGCATGGGATCATCCTGGTGCTGGTGTGGTGCCCCACTGGCCGTCGGAGGTTTTTTTCTTGGTGTGGCCCCACAATGGTGGCGCGGACCAGCCCAGCCCATAGCTGTTGACGCCGGGCCAGCGGCTGCCGCAACTGCAGCATTACCAGCGGTGGCGGGGGAATTGCTGCCGAGCATCGACAGACCTCGGCTTGGACTGCCCTCGGCGCTGCGTGCATGCGCAGTGGGTTTCCCATGCTCATGGAATGCAACGCCAAACAGAGCTGTTGGTGTCCCTTTGCAGCCGGGGAGATGTGGTGAATGGCTACTGCTAGCACAAGTTGAGGCAGCCTGCTTTTTGATGCCGGGGCCCTCGGGATGCCCTGTGGTACCTGTGGGGTAGCCCACATTCTTCCTTGGGCCCTTGGCCATGTGGAGCGCCGCCATTTATCCTCATGGCAAAATCCCGTAGAGGGCGGTTCCCAGGTGCCAGTTACCCAATCCAGAGGCAACCTGTGCCCGGGAGGGACTCTGAGATCATGCGGGATTGGCCCCCTATAAAATGGCGATCCCAGGGGCCACTTTCTCTTTTGAGATCGTCGGTGGTCAAGGTGACATCTCATCTCAGCGCCGTTTTTTTCCAGCGGCATGGGCGGACCTGCGACTCTAGCAACAGCAGCGAGGGCTGAAGATCACATTCTTCCATCAGCTGTGGTATTGCTTCCCTGGGAAAGGGGGTGGTTGTCCGGCTTCCTCTAATTTTTCTGGTGTTTTTCAGAAAGCCCCGGCAAGGACGCGGCGCCATCCTATCTCCTTCCCTCACCAGCTGCTGGCCCCAGAAGAGATTAATTTGTCTGTCTTCGTGTTTTATTGTTGTTGGGTTTTTTTGTGTGTGTGTATATAGAATAAAATTTGTGGGTTTTTGTGTGTGTGTCTTTTTTTGTTGATTTTCTATTGTGTCTTTCTCGTCACTGTTATGCCCCTGGGGTGGAAAACCAGGACACAAGGTTTTTTCAGGTCCTTCTCAGTAGGGGGTTTCTCCTGCATAGTTTATGCTTGCTCATGGTTCTACACAATATATGTTATGTCAGCCTCTGGACACTGGCCATTATCTTCTACTTTATTCCATGGGCTTTTCTGGTAGGGAAAATGCCTCTGCCTTAGTTATATGATTGCCAGATTGTGCAGAAGAGTGCATAGAGTCTGTGGGCCAGGGTGATAGCCTTAAAGGTGATTTCTCTCTTCTTTTGAGGAGTACCAGGCCACAGTCATCAGAATCTGTGCTTTTAAAGACAACAAAACAAGATGGAAGCTGTTTAACACCGCAGCATTGTACAAAAACCTTAAGGGTTTTTATGCCAGAGACAGATTGTCCAACTCAATGCATTTTGAAAGGAGAAAGCTAGCCTCTGGTGCTGCCCAAAAGAGAGGAAAAAAAATATAATATGGTAGCCTGGAGGAAAATACCCGCTGAACCAGACCTGACGGGAAGTAGATGCTTTCAGGCAACTGCTCAAAAAAGTGAAGAAATCTAGAGGTCCTAAAGAGATGGAAAGTGGTAGAGAGGAGAGCAGATGCTGAAATGATTGGGTGGAGGGTTGTGGGATCACTGACTGTATCTTCCCTTTAGCTACTACCCTTACCGCAGATGTGGTGCATCACCTTGCCATTACCAAAATCAGAGTCCACATTGTATGTCTTGTGAAGGAAGGGAGGGAGGAGAATAGAACCAGATATCAAACATGTGGAGAGGAGGAGGATGTTTGTTAGAAGTACAAAATGCTGTTTGGGTTTTTTTGGGTGGGTTTTTGGTTGTTGGTTTGGTTTTTTTAATAAAAACTATTAGGAAGTGGGATGAGGGAAGCTGAGTGGAGGTGGAGAGGAGAGCAGAAGGAAGAGAAAAGGAAGGGATATAGGAGAGATCTGAAGAGAGGCGAAGGGGAGAAGGGGAGATCAGGGCAGTACTCTCTCCTTTAACTCAGCATACCATTTAAAATGGTTATATATAGTTAAGAAATGCTAACATATGGCACTCATATAGCATATGGCACTCAAAATAGTTAAGAAATACACTTGTCTTGCAGCCAAATGCTGCTTTCATTTGCATGGGTGTAAGTGAGGATAGGATTTATTTCATACAAGAATGTTTCTCAGATTTCTCTGACTGTTAAAATAGAATAATGGGAGGGAGCTCCCGTTCTATTTTATCTTGAACCCTCTTTTGTTTGTGTGCAGAAACAATCCCAGAGCAGAGTGAGATCTATGTACCAAAGAGATTCTTCCCAACCTCCCCATTGCTCTCTGGCTTTGAGTTTTGCTGAGGGTTCACAGAAGTCAGTGGAAATACTTACAGTCATTTCAGTGGCCATTTAGAAGGCTCACAGTATCCACAAAGCTGAGACAATTTTATTTTTATTTTATTGGTTGAACTTTGCAAAATACTTTTTTTCATTTGGAGATAAAAGAATGTGCTGCCAAAAGAGATCTTGCTCCTTTTCTTGGAAAGTGTACAGATTAGTGAATTAAATGAGAGTGGAAAATCCTGATTTCTGTTTCTCATTCTGTCCCTGATTGGCCTTAGTAATCATTTGCATCTGCAGAGCAGTTCTTAAATTTCCTGTTGCTTGGTTGTGTGTAGAATTGGAGGTGCCATTTGAAATGGGAGACACTGTATAAAGGATGTTGCATACGTATGTGGAAAGGAGAAGTCCTCGTTCTTTAACAGTTTATAACATAAATGGTCAAGAAAGAATGGGGGTGAATGGAAAAATAATTATCCCGGGTGAAAAGCTAATTTTTACTGTATGGATGTAAGCACTTCAACACTGTACTACTTAAAGAAGTCCTTCCACTGTAACCAGAATAATACAAAAATATCCAACCTTTTTCACCAATAAATGAGAAAACAATATTTATTATGTCCAGGGAAGGGGATTCATTTTCCTGCTGTTGTTTTTTACCTAATGATGTGGCCCTGAGAGTCCTCAGCTACTGCTCTACTGTTCAACAGCACGGTCAAAATATGAATTATATCTTTTCATGTTATGTCTCCTGATCCTGAGCCCTGAGCTGTGTGGTTTTAGATCACAGGGGCTTCAGTCTAGCTGATTAACTTTTATTTTCTCATTTAGCCATGATGATGGACACCTTTACCAGATTCTCAGTCCTTACTCCTGCTGTTCCACAGGGGTTAGTTCAGGCTATCCTTCAAAATATGCTCATTACTTAAGGGGTTAGTTGAGGCTATCCTACAAAACATACTCATTACTTCCATCCCTCACTAAAAGGAACACTTTAAGTGGGCTTAAAGATGAAGGAGAAATGCAAATGTGAGACATCATACCCAGCCTTGCCAATTTCATGCTTGGCACAGATGATGAATTCGTGTACTAATAATCGCACAGGGACAGTGATGAGATATAAGCGGGAGGGAACCCGCTTTTCTCAGTCTGAAATTTTTTAGGAATCCCCAGATTCATGGCTCGAGTGGTAACTTTGCTATCTCTACAAGAAACAGAGATACATACAATCCTCAGTCAACAAGGCAGTGGAATTCTTAAAGTGTTATTTGAAGTGCTATGTAATTTGCTTTACAAGCTCACGTTTAGGCAATGTTTTGCACTGTTCTGTAAAACTTAGATATGACCCTTTCAAAATAGATGGGCGTGTGAAATAGAATTCTGGTAATGATGGAGGTGTCAGAAAAATAATGCCTCCTTTCTAACGAATCTTCCTGAACAAAAGTATGCCAGGAGAAAAAGCTGGGGAGCTGTTGCCTTGTTTCATAGTCAGTCTTGTTTGTAAGCAACTGTAATTAGTATCTTCCTTTCCCTGTTATATGAGTTTTAATGACACCATAAACAAGGACCATGTGTATTATACATCCTATAAGACTGGGTGAGATGAATGAAGAAATGTTATGAGAAATCCACAAATAAAAGCATATATAGTGCGGTACTGAACTCATATAAACTATGAAGACAATTTTCTTAGTGCAAGCCATCCCTTCAGATTCATAAACCATGCACAACAATCTGAAACATGAGCACATTGTGTATTATCTCCCCCAGATCTGCCATATCTTGTGAGAGTTCCGCATTTTATTGAAGTTTGCTATCTTTCAGAGTACGTGGACTTCTTGCCTCACTAGGAAAACAGTGTATCACACAACCTAATTAGATTTATATCACCATCACTCCCTATCCTTCTACTGCTGAACTTTTATTGCTTCCCCCTCCTGCACATCCTTCATTACCTTTGTAGTTTTCATGGAGATTTCCAGAGTGTGAGCCTACACACCACGAGTTGACCTGGAAAGCCATGCCATCCAAAGTGCTTAGTGATGTGTGTTGTTAGTCATCTGCCTAACTAGAAGTTACACTTACGCCAGTTGCTTGCAGCTACCCTAGGATGCTCTTTTGCTTACTGTAATTTCTCCTTTAGAGCTCTTAGTCATTTCTTAGTCAGACCACCCCCAAGGGAAAAACTGTCCCCCAGATTTCTCATCTTTTCTTCTATTTATTTTTTTTATTCAACCTCCAGAGTAAGCAGATTTCGTGAATGCACCTTGCAGCTTTTCATTAGTCAGAATGTTCTAATGAATCGTCATGTTCCCTGTTCTCTTTAGCCTTAGAGGAAGTGGGGAAGCTTAAGGCGTCTGTTTGCAGTGCCAGCTTCTAGACAATGAAAATGAACATTATTGATTTTTTTTTTGCTATGGAATTAGAAATTAATCTCTTTTGTTTAGAAAAAGTCTTTAGAGAAGACAGATAAAAATGAATCTGTGACTAGCAACTGATTTTTTTTTTTTTTTTTGCCATTGAAAACCTTCTTTTAAAGCAACTATTTCAATAGTATTAACATTCTTTCTCTTTGAGCTGTATAGCTCATTAAACTTCCAACAACTTTCCCTACCAATTCACTAACCAGCTTTTGATGCAGGTCACCCCTCCCTCACTTTGTTTTTGGCTTTGCAGTAGTCAGCATCCCACTTGCCTCTCTCTGTGGCACAACCAGGCACTAATGGATGGACTAATGTCAGCAGGTCATTTTACTGCCTCTTCCCCAGTTGTCTTGGGAACACCACCACTGCCTCTCTACCGTTACAATTCTCCTTCTCTGAGTTTATTATATCAATTGCATTAAAGAAACTGTGAATAAATGTGTGTCCACACTAGAGCCTTAAAGTTACATCACAGGAAGATTTTTCTTTTCAAGAAGAGGAAAGAATCTGAACAGCCTCTGCCATTAAAATCCCACAGTCTTTATGTAACTTTTCTAAAATTAAAATCACCCATGTTATGTCTATTGCTTTCCAATGTTTTCCTGATTGCATGATGTGATTCTTCCAGTGAAGACAACTGGTTTATATTCCCTTGTGAGCAAAGTGGAAACTTGTTAATGAAAATGTCATCACAGCAAATGCTTTTAATTCTCTCATAACCGCAGGCAGCAGTATGTATAACATTCACTTGTCAGTCTCCTGTATGCCTGTCCACTGCAGCTACTGCTAGCTCTGGGGCAATTGTGTGGTTCTCTCTCTACAGATGCTACAAGAGGCTTTGACTTTTTAAGGAAGTTTATTAATGTCATTGGAGAAATTCTGGCCTGAAACAAACCATTTCCCAAGTGTTACTCAGTCAAAGCCCTGGATGCTCCTGATACCTGAGAGTAACTCCTTGCCCACTTAGTTAGTCTTAAGGCAGAAGTCCACTGGCCAGAAGACAATGCTTTATCTGGCCTGGGAACAGAGGTACTAGAAAGGTTTAAGAGGTTTGTCTACCAAAAAAAACCCAAGCAGAGCTCTAAACTGTAAATGGAAATAGTATATCAATATTTTTTGCTCAGTAAGTTGTTGGAGGTGCAGCTACCAGATTTTCACCTTATCATTTAGGTATTCTGCTGTTCGACTCTTTTTCCCAATGCATGTACCTTTTTTTTTTCTCCACCAGATTAACCCCTGGCCTCCTGGGATGATATGATGGCTGGTTTCTAGAAAACATAGTTTTAGTTGCCTTTTTCAATAATTCACACCTCATTTTATACCCTCGGATAGATTGGTACCTTTTCACTCCAGCTACTATTTTTAGTAGAAAATGTTTTCCCTTATGGAGCCAAGGAGATGTGAAGCAACAGTATTTGCTTAAAAATCCATCTGTCCTTTTTTCTCTTCCTGAATTTTAGCAACTTCTTTTCATGTGTCTTAATATAATCTTCCTACACACATACTCCTCCCTCTCACTATTCTCCTGATAACTTATATATTCAATGACTTAGGAGACCTATTAATGGTACAGAGCAGCATCAGTTCTGCAAAGGTGAACAAATGAGACCTTCAACACAAAGAAACTTCATTGCCCAAAGCAAACTATATATTTTGTATTGCGTGGGAGACAGCCTAACAACAGCAGCTACACAGGATTGCAATTAAATCACCTTCTATTATTTTGTTTTCAGGTGGCTGTTTAGCAGCAGCAACAGTCCAGTCTAGCACTATATCTATTATTCACCAAAGACATGAACCTGAAAAAGGTTGTTCCAAAGCAAATATATATTCACAGAGTATATGATGCCATATCCTTAAGTTATGGATAGATAAGTGCATCAAATACTGAATACAAAAACTTCAATAGTTTTTCAGTGTTTTAGATACTTTTTATTACTGTGCTGAAGATATTTAGTGGCTGAAAAGGTGTTTTTTTTTTTTGAGATTCCCTTTATCGCATCAGCTCTAGCTGTCGTTTTGGAAGGAATTACGATAACACAAGTTTATATATTGGTATCAATGCTAACAGAATTGTGGACATTAAAACCTATATTTTAAACTTAAAAATTGTTTTGCCTTTCAGACTGGAATAAGATCTAAAATAAGTTTGTGTACTTTTGGTGTATTGCAGATAGAAAAGCTCTATATGCAGTATATGCTACTGATGAGTTTGATTACTATGTACATTTATTACCAAGTGCAACCTGAGCACAATGATAACAGGAAAACTAGTTAGATTAAATATATAGGAAAAGCATATAGAAGGAGAAATTAATTTATATATTTTAAGCGTCTCCACCATCTCACATTTGAACCAAGCTGCTTGTTTTCATATCTAGAGAGATTTATTGCTTAGTTTCACAAAATATAATGGGTTTAATATGTAAATTTCTCCTGCTCCTTCTCCTCCTCCAGGCTACCTGAACACCTTCCAGATAATAATATATTTATCTCAACAATCTTTAAGCAATTTTTATAAACCACTTTTTACTGTTTATCATCAGGAATGTCTAAGTCCTCATAGCTTCCGTGGTTTTAACTGTACTTTTGAGTGCTATGAGCTAAAGCCATCAAGGGACCTCTAATTTTTAGGCATCTTACTACTATTGACTCAAACTCGAGTTAGGAGTCAGGGCTGTATGTGCCGCTAGCAGGAATGATACTTCAAAGTGAGATTCACAGCAGCTATCTTCAATTATATAACAGAATCAAAGGAAACAAATGTATGTGTTTTATGACTAAAAGTACTGAAAGTGGGCTGGTACTCTCTGTATGAAGGAGTTGGTAAACTCAGTTTCTGTGCATTTATTCTTAAATGCACGTACAGCTGGAAGCTAGCTGACTGAGGATAATGTGAATGTTTCCCTCTTCAGCCTTAGAGGCTTTAATTCTGGTCTGTAACAAGGTACCTCCTTCCCTTTGGTTTTGAAGACATCTGAACATGTGATGTTGGATACTGGCAAAGATCAGAGTGCAGCCTCTTATGAATGTAGGGCATCTCCATTCCTTTATCAGGGTGAAAAATGAATTAACTTAGGGCTGCCCTATGCCAGTTAGTTTCTTACTAGTTTCTGGTGCACAAGGCAGCATTTGCACAGAGAGTATTTTAAGAAATAAGGGAATAGTCCAAGGCAGGTGTCAGGTTTGTGCGCCAAGAACATACATTGTGTGAAGTCAAATAAATTAAGCAACTGTTCCCAGTCTTTAGCATTTTCCATTGATTAGCATGCTGGTAGCTCTTGTTGGGCACAGCTATACCACTTCCCAGCAATGAGCTCCTCAAAGTGAACAAAGAATTATTAAATAAAAAAATTGCCAACAAACAAAAAAATCAAACTCAAATTTGATCAAAATAAAAGCTGATAATGTTTTTTTAAATTAAAACTTAAAGTATTGGTATCAGATGGAATAGAAATTTTTAAAAGTTTATGCATCTCTCCTCTGAATGTCTCATCAGTTTGGTTGTTGCTTGTAGCCAGTGTGGTGATTTTCCTAGGAGTAGCAACTGTTAGCTGGTCACACAAAGGTGCTTCTTCACACCTTGATCCCACCCTATCTATTTCATCCTGAAAA
>VYZS01105877.1:21085-47531 GCA_013400695.1 Neodrepanis coruscans | reverse complement strand
AAAAGATTTTGTGAAGCTGACTCTTCCACAGCAGGTTCCTTCCCCTGATGCATTTTGTCTGCATTGCTTTGAGTTATCTCACATTTTTCAGGATGATGCACCTCTGTATTATTGTTATAGCAAACACTTTGACCAAGGACATTAATTTTTGCTGGCTTTTTAAAGTGTTGGTCCACAAGCCCACAGGAATCTTTCTCTGCACTAGATGGTTCCTTTGTTCCTTCTCCTGTGGTGTCTATGCCATCCTGACGCACTAGACATGCACCACGTGGCTTTCTTGGCTTAGGGATAGGAAGCACTTTTGAGCTTGAGACTGAAAATGTTTCATGGGAGGCTTTATCAGCATCTGCTTTTATCCCTACTTCACCTGAAAACATACTATTGCTACTTAAATTTTCATTTTCTAAGACTTCCTGATCCAATGGACAGTAACAAATGTGGTTATTTTCAGTCAAACTAGGACTAACCTCAGTCACCTGAAACTCATCAGCAATGACCTTACCATGAGTATTTTGTTGCTTTCCTTTAGCTACTTCAGAAGATGACGAAGACTGTACAAGTTCCATAAACTCTATTTTAACGTCGTTCTTGGAACTGCTGCCATCTTCTTTGTCAAGTNTGTTTGTTTTGTGTTGTTTTTTTTAAGGTATGCCTAAAATATATTAATATTACAGGAGAATATTTATGACCAATTCGTTTACATATGCTGGAATAATTTCAGGTTTCTAAGTGTTTTCAGTGATTTTTTTATATATGCAAACTGATTTATAAAGTAAACAAGTCTCTCATCCTGTTTATTTATGTATTAAATATATATATATACTCTGTACTTATTATCTTTGTTTTCAGTAATATTTTGGTGTATTTACAGGAAGTCTGAAGAAAACACACCAGTTAATGTTTCACTTGCAAAGAGATAGGGTAAGCCATTGATTTATTATTCCCTTTGAGCTGTGGGTTTGGTGTTTGGTTGTGTTTTATCACCATTATTATTACAGATATGCAACAATATCCTCATCTCTAGCCTAGAAATATGAGACTCAAGCTTCAGAGTTTCAGTCTTGGTTCTTTTCTGGTTTGGGTTTGTTTTTGTATTTTGTGGGTTTTGTTTTGTTTTTTTAATCTAGACAACAACAACAAAAAAAGGCAGATGCCCTCAGCTGAAAGTATTTCCCAAACAATAAACCACTGCTCTTAGCAGACAGCCAGAAACAATGTCTCTACTACAGAAACAGGAAAACTATGTTTTTCTAGGACATTAATCATTAAATGGTATCCATACTGACTCCACTTAGAATAGCTGTCCTTGCTCCCATTATATTAGCAAAAAGATAAATCTGATGGCAGAGACAACTTCTGACAGATTTTGCAAGAGGGAACCCAGAATTTCTTTCCATAGGTGCTGTTCCCTATGGCCACTGACAACAGTGACCAAACTACCAGCTACTGCCAAGGCACCTTCTGCTTCCCATCTGAAGACAGGTTTCCCACAGAGAATAGTGTCAACAACTTGCTAGGAAAAGAAAAAAAAGAACCCTTCAGATGAGTAACTACTGATCCCAAACAGAAAAGACCTGTACACTCACTTCCTGACACAGCAACTGCCTTTTCAGTTGGAGAATTAAGTGATGGCAATAAATAATAAACCTGTTCTCTATGGTAAAAAAACAGGGATGTCCAGTTTGTCACAGAACAGAACACAGTAGTAGACCTGGGCCGTGTTCAGTAATGTTTCTTAAGCTTTAAAGTTCCCTGAAAACAGGAGAGACAGTCTACTTTGGAATCCTTTCTAAGTCAGAGAAACAGACTGAAGATGTAGATTAAACACTGGCTAGGCAAGTGATATCCTGGGGATTATTTGTCACACTCTACAAACTGAGGTCCACAAATGATGGAAGTTCCACTCTATAGTGAGTTTCCTAGCATTTTAGATATCAACCAAACTAGATTACTCTGCAGGGCTTTCAACTAGTATTTATTATGGAGGGCACCCAGGAGTTATGACATGACACCATTACCTAAATATAAGATGCAAAACTAAAACATAAAAATGTAAAGGAATGCAAAGAAAACAAACCAGTTCTTTATACGTCATTGGTGGGAACCTGGATAATGAACAGAGCAAGAAAAATTCACTTCCGATAATAAGTGCAATTCAGTAAGATTTCTGAAGCCTATCAGAATTCTTCAAATTACTTCAACATTAAAGACCATTGGGGCAGACAGAAGAGACCGGCAAATTGTCTGGTATCATAAAGACACCACTGTCCGCTTTAAAGTGATTGCACATTTCATCTAGAGCAGATATGGGTCAATGTATTAACAGGCACATTACAGTCTCGGTATCAATATAGATCTGCAGTCAACCGCTCAGTCAGAAAGGAATGTGATGAAGAGCCCTTTCAAACATAGAAGTGACGTGAGAGGAAAGACTCCAGGAAGGGAATGCATACCACAATTTCCTCAACACATTATCTTTAAGTTTCTGAAAAATACAAGTGATGAATTAAAAAAATTACAGCAGCTAGGCAAGGCTAAAAAGTACAGATTTCTATTAGAAATCAAGAATTAAAGTTCAGTTGATTATAAACGAATTAAATTTGCTGTGTGTGGATAAAAAACAGTTCTACATAACACAGCGCTTTAGAAGAGACAATTTTCCATCCAGAATAGAAAGAAAACTAAGTAGGAGGCAACTCATATATGAAGGTGTAAGGAATGAGTGGAAGTCATGAGAATGACTTTTTGTTAAATGGCAAGCACAAGCAAGCCTCTTTTGTGGAAAAAAAAAAATATAATCAAGGAAATATTATACAGCAAATGCATGGAGTGGTGTTGTAGAGTGGGTTTTTTCCTGGTGCCATATAGAACGGTTCACTTAAGAGCAGAGATGGTTGGTTATGCTCAGGAGAGCAAAAATTGAAGAGAATTTGTAAATCAATGTAGATAGTTATTTTATGAGAGCTTCACGCAGGTCTGCAGCTTAGCAGTAAATAATCTTCTGATAAATATAAAAAGATGAAGGGAGCTGAAAATATTTCTTTGCATAGCACCTGCCAGACTGTTAGTGACACACTATGTCACCCTCTGGCAATCTCAGAAATAACTACAGAAATATCCAAGGTCTAAAAAATATGCCTCAAATCCCAGGAAAGCTCATCCAGCTTAATTTAACCAAGAATTTAAGAAGTAAGATGGTTAACAGAATACATACTTTTGCATATGTGAAAGATTTTTTTGTAACAGATGGCTCTTTAATCATACAAAATTATTATGAAACTCAAAGGGTAATCAACTACAGGAACATCTCACCTAGGATTGTAGGAGAGCCACAAGCACTTGCAGGCAACCTAAACTCACTTTCTGACATGTGTAGAAGTTTTAGAGTAAACTTTGGACTGGACACTGGATTCTCTGGATTGTCTTCAGGAGGTTGGAGACTCACTATAATCTCCCCTCTCCAACCTTAAACCCATTTCTCAGAGACAATCCTTGCATCCAGTAGCAGTAAATCCAAATGTAAGAGCAGAAAGAAACATAAAATTTAATTTGCAGAAAGATTAAATGTTGAGGAGCCAGAGAAACTGTGAAGAGAGATCCTCTGACTTGCTTGACTAAGCAAAGGAAGAACTCCATAAATAAAGTGACTAGCAATACTGCCATCACCAAAGCAGGAAATCTGCTGCTCATCTAGGAACAGCCAACACCATGCTCAGAGCTGAAGAAAAAATAAAAAAGGTGCTTAAAAATATCAACACACTTAAAAAAATTGGGTTTAAAAGGGCATTATTTTTCTAACAATAAATAGTCATTATCACCACCTATGCAGGTCAATGTATATACTCTGTCTGACTTCAGGTCACAGCATGGAAAATAGGCATTTCTCCCTCTGTTGAATTATGTCCTCCAGCATGCTGAGGAAAAAGCAACGCCCATTCTCATCCTGCTGAGCTCCTCTGTGACCGACACTTATATTGCCTGACTGGCAAGTATTCCTGTTCTTTCTTCAATTTATTTTAGAGGAGGATGTGAACACCCCGAAGCAACTTCTGTTCTCAACCCCTTGGCCTTACAGTGTCCTTTTCTGTTCTTCAAATGATAGGATTTGACAACTGAAGACCTCCCTTAAAAATGTTTGTGTCTCTTCTCCTATGCATTACCACGAGTGATAAGGAAAGCTAGTAAGACAGTGCAATCTTAAGCATTATTACTGCACATCTTTTAATCCTTCTCCTCAAATTTCTACCTCGTTATCTTGCCCACCCAGCATGGCAGTAGGGAGAAGCGATGACTTATTGAAGTTGAACTAAGGCAAAAAAAATCAAACAGCTCTACCACTTCTGCAATAAACCCTACTACTGCTAAAGGAATAGTTTATACAGGTAATTTTTGTGCCCATATTTTTGAGATTATGTTAACAACTTCTGTATTTGGGAACAACAAAAGAACAAGTCATGTTCACCTGCATCTGTCCAAGAAACAGGGAAAAATGGTTCTGGACATTGTCACAATAACATAACTTGATATCCCTTTCCTTGCAATGCTCCACAGAAACAGAGGCCCCTTCTCCTGGTGCTCAGGGTGCCCCATGGGACTATCTCAGTCACCAAGGGGTACACTGGGCAGGATCCTGCAGCCTACTCTAAAGCAATATCCTTTCTGAGCCACAAAACAGTAGGAGGTCAGTAAAACAATCAGATTTTGACAGCAGGTGAACCTAAGCCTAAGGCACAGCTGAGTTACTCTGGGGTAAGCCAAGGTGTGAGTTTAACAAATCAGCCACTTTATAGAAGCTGGCCATATGCTATCTTATCACACAGTGTATGAGGCAGTGTACTTCTTTTCACCTACAAGGTGATAGCTACTTCACATACAAGTTCACATATCTATTTCACATTTACTAGGAAAAGAAAAGGGCTTGAAACAGTTACTGCTCAGCAGCTGGCCTATGGCAAATGTACATACTGGCTTTCTCATGGCACCTTGTTTACATATGCAAACCGGGTTCTCAGAAATAGAAAATCACACCTGTAGGCTATATATGAAAATAATACAATGCCCAGAAGGTACCTGCCAAGGAACCAATGTGTTGGTTTCCTTTATGTGAAGGAAGAACTTGCTCCAACAGCCAGTTTACTGTTCCTGAGAGTATTTCCAGCATAAAATACTACAAATCACAGACATAAAACAAAAAAGCCAATCTGGCTTTTAAAGAGTATGTAGGAAGAGAAGTAATTACTGCTATATGTTTGGGAACACTTGGAGATTATTACAATGGCATTTAATGCACTGCACAGAGAAACTCCTCCAACCTAAACTTTACTGACTCGTTGCAAGGCTTTTGAGTTTAATTACTTTGTTTTCAGTTACAGAAAGAAAGTTTCATTACGTAAACACCTAAAGAAGCTATTGTGAGATCATTAATTTATTTCCTGCAAATGTGCATTTATTTTCTCATCATAGAGAGGCTCTGATTTTCTCAGGTGCCACAGTCCTCAAAAGAAAACAAAAAAAGGAATGAGTCATGACATCCCGGAAGATAATACACGTAATTTGTAAAATACAAGGGAAAACTATGGCTTCCAAGTCACCACAGTTTTAGAAAACATCCTAAATAAACTGCAAAAGGAAAACATCAATTTCAACATCTTAGATGCTTCATTCACTTGTTGAAATAAAATAAGAGTTAGGGATAACTTCAGAGTAAGGATGAGAGATGAATAAACAACCTTTTGAGATCCCTTGCGGAGACAGAGCTGAGTAACTCTAATAAGACTTGACATATTTGAGGGTTAAAGGGACATTAAACCCTGCAGGCCTCATTTTTTTTCAATCCTTGAAAGCAATGAAGTTCGATTGGAAAAGTCATGTTGATTTTGTTTATTCTGTTCTTGCTACGTTTTTTCCATTTGAACTACATTTCTGACATTAAAATACACCACATTTTTCTCATTGTTGTTATCAAATCCAATTTCACGCCTAAGCTATACATCCTGCCACATTAAATAAGCTGTATAGATTCACATATAAGGACTGTTTCTTCAGCAAGAAATAATAAATGTCAAACTCCTAACTCTGAGCTTTTGTTTTTTCCTTTTAAAGGCAAAGAACATATTTGAAGACAGCATAATAGTTTCAGGCAGAAAATGAGAAAGTGTGCATTCACTGGCATTGTATATATAGAATATGTAGTACATGAGAAGGCAAGGACAGAAGAATAGTTATAAGTTAAGACTGAAAGCAACATATGAGTAAATCACTACAATAAGATAATCTTTAAATTATGTAAAAGTATTTTAAATAACTGCTGTATAGTTCCTTAGTTCCATCAAGTTCATATTTACATACACATTTTAAAACGTAAGCAGCAGCTGTGGCAGAACTCCTTCACCTATCACTGAATTATGTCCAGCCTGAAATAACTCTGTAGATGAAATAGAAAAGATGCACAGCGAGAAACTGAATATGCACTGCATTATTTAGAAAGGTAGCAGGCAAGCTGGAGTGAGGTTAAAGCCAGGTTATCAGTCTCTAGACCAGGTTATCAATCTCTGTCCCTTCTGCCTGTGGACAGAAGCAGTGTTTAGTATTTCTCCCCATACTACAGTACCCTCAAATAGCCCAGTATCTCTTACAGAGAGCCCTATATATCAAGGTCATATTTGCAAATCTTACCTAAAAAAAACATTAAAGCAATAATGCTGATGGTGCACCATGTTGCTTTGTTCTGAAGGTACATTAAAAGAAGACATAAGAGAGAGACATCAGGCCCTACAAGTTAAACTGAAGGATTTCTAGGCATTTCAAGTTCCACCTGAAGCCTTCACAGACAATGATAACATTTTTACTGAAATGCTGTATTACCAACCAGTTGTCAGAAAACTGGCTTATAGAGCACAAACCAGAGGCACAACTGAATTCACAATTAAATCATCTCACTGTAGGAAACAGATTCTACAGATCACAGAACTGAAATTAAAGCCCAGGAGTTGATAAGTTTTTGTGTGAGCAACAACTTAATAATGCATGCCTGGATATTTCAGGCACTAAGTTCTGTAGCAATTCAAAGAGAGGAGTATTAAACCTTCAGAACTGTCTTCTGGCAGCCTCAGCCTTTTCATACCCCACCTATGAGCTTCTTCACTGAAATGTCAAAAGCTGTCATGATACTGTCAGCAGGATCATGAACCTCTGACGTTATTTCACCTGTTCCCCATTTTTTTTAAATCTTCACATAATCCATCACACACACAAAACACTCTTCATCCCCTCTTCAACACCTGCCCCTTCATCCCCCTTTAATACCCCTTTTCTTCCCACCCACAAGGACACCCTTCATCCCTTCCCCTTCATACTCCTTTCTAATATTCATGCTTTCTATGAAACTGTCCTGCTTTCTCCTTACCGATATTCCTCAGCATCCCTTTTGCTTTTAAGAGACTTTGCCCGCCAGAGCCCCTTTCCCCTCACCTTCCCCACACGCACCACCACACTGTACACCAAAGCAGAGACTCGGTCACACTCACTAAGCTCTAGGGGTCCTGAAAATGTACCCAACTCTCGAAAAATCTCGTATCAAATTTTAAGAGCCCAGCTCTAGGCTCTTGAGCACCCCCTAACATTTATTTGCACAGCTGTTTAACTCTTAAAAGAGCGAGGGGGGAGCTGCTCTACCAGGGAAACTACGAAACAACAGGAACACCCAATGCAGCTGTTAAGTAGAGATATCCTGCTTTCTTTCATGCTTTTTGAAATCCCTAGAAAATGTGTCATATATATTAAAAATGAGGATATATTAAATGATGCAGAAAGACGCATTTAATCGCTTTTTATTTTCCAGTAAATTCTGATTAAGTTTGAGAGCCCAGATAACTCAATCAACAATCAATAACAATTTGACATACTCGAAAGGAAAACACTGAGAACTACGCTTGATGTTTCTGCTTGATGTCTGTGTATTGCTTTTTCTCTACAACACCTGTCATCCCAATCCTTACAGGAAGAACTTCCCTCTTCAGGTTTACCCCGCAATTAGTTGTGTTTCCAACGAATACATCATAAACTACACATGGCATGTTTTCAAAGCACAAACTACTTGTATTCTCGTCTTCAGGCAGATAAGAAAGGAATCTACTAATCTAACAGACGAGTGAACAAGAGCACTAACAGCACACCACCGTGCAGGCAAATAAAAACACGAGCAACTCCCTTAAACACAGGGAGATCTTGTTTTGAACCAAGAATTTGCCTCGCAGCTCTTTTAGCCGTGAAATTGGCAGCGGTCAAGAAACGGGGAAGGAAAAGTAAGGAAAGCACCGAAGCCGGTCAGTTCCAGCCAGCAGCGAGAACCGAACGCTTTCCCGCAGCTGCCCGGGGATCCAGCCTGCGGGAGCCGGGCCACGGCAGGTACATCCCTCAATCCAGCGAAGCCGCAGCTGACAAACTTTCGCAGGCCCGCGGAGCCGGTGGAGCGCCAGCCCGGAGCGCGGAGCGGGCTGTCCCGCAGGAACACCCGGACCCGCCGGGTTCCCCGCCCCAGCTCAGCCCCCGGGAGCAACCGTGGGGACACGCCGAGAGCCCTGGCCGCGGGGCAGGACGTGCCGAGGCTGCGGGGCGTCCTCAGCGGACCCCGAGGAGGGCTGACCCACCGGGCAGGGCTGTCCCCAGCCGGGAGCGGGGCGCGCCCTCCCCTCCCTGTTTGCTGCCCCCGCGCTTTCCCAGGGCGAGCCGGGGGCGCAGCGCCGGCGGGACGGGACCGCACCGGCCACTCCGGCCCCGTCCGCAGAACAACTCCCGTCTCCGCCGCTACGGGCCGAGGGAGACGAGGCTTTCCGCAGGCGGGGGCACGCGAACTCGCCGCCGGCCGCCGCCGCTCCCCGAAGTTTCCCCGGACACTCACCGGCGGAGCTCATGGTGCTCCCCAGACGCCGCGCCGCGCTCCCCCTCGTCCCTTACGCCACGGCCCCTCTGAGGGCCGAGGAGAAGGAGCCCATTGTTTCCCCGCGCCGCCACCCAGCCGGAGCAGCAGCAGGACCAGGATCAGGAGCAGCTCCCCCCTCCCGCCGCATCCCGGCACAGGCAGCGCGGGCACCGCCGCCAGCGCCGCCACCNGGCGGGAGGGGTGCGCGGGGCCGGGCGATCCTTTGTGCGGCCGTGCCGCGCTGGCCGGGCCGGGGGACGGGTCGGGAGGGGAAGGGGTTCTCTCGGAGCCGCCCGTGAGCCCCGCCCGGACCGACCTGGGGGGCAGGGCAGAGGTGGTAAAGAGCCCAAAAATTCTTCTTCTGAATCGGTGTCGCTCACATAAAAGGAGCATTTCATCACGCACTCAGCTGTGCAGTGAACACTGAAGTCGCCTTATTTCTCTAATGTTTGTGTTACTAAGGGGTTTGCATAGAACGTGTACAGTTATATCACGTCTTGTTGGATAACGAATCTACAATATCGTCTTGGCCTTATTTTAAACAGTGGCTAAATATATTCGCTGTTGGAGTTTGGTAGCAAAATCGAGTCCCATTGCAGCAGGTAAATGTAACTCTGTCTTCGTGGAGGGCACACCTGGTTTTGGGGGTGTAGAGAGAAAGTGGTTATGGAGAGATGCTGCTTTTAAAATGAATACTTACTGTAATAGTGTTAAGGCTTCTCCTCCAATCAGGATGCAAACAGTCCTTACACAGCTGAGAAAAAATAGTTCCTTGTGTAAGTACCACGTGTCTTTGGTTTGTACCACAACCACTCTTGAATCGTAGCAATACGATCTGTTGTTTATTTTGCTGCTGTGTTAAGTCACTTCCCTTTCATACAGTAAATCTGTGGTGAGAACCTATTTCACAGGTATAATGGCCGCCCTCTGCCTTTCCTCCTTCATTCACAGTGATACTTGTTTTACAGTGCCACAGTTCTTCTATTCATGCAGTGATTACCATTCTGATTGAAAAAGTTCTGTGTAGAGAGTCAAAGATCTCCCTGTACATGCCCTGCACTGTTGACTTTGTGTTTTGGAAACGGTTTTTGTTATTAATGAAGGCTCTTTGATGCATTTACTGTATCAAGTGTGTGTGTGTGTGTACACATGCACATTTTATAAGCATCCTGAGTGACATAATAATAGCTGTGTCCTAAATTATGGTGCAACATCAGATAAGCAAGGGCAGGACAAATGCAGGTTGGTTGGGTTGGTTGGGATGAAGAACTGGGTGAGCTGCTGACTGGCAATGCTGTGAAAGACATGCAAAAATTATCTTCAGAAGTACTCAGCAGGGTTCATGCTGTTCTAAAATGAGGGCTCCGCAGAGAATTGTGAATATTGAATTCAACATGCTCCGCACAGATGAGCTAGAGATGGGAGCTGGTAAGGAGCTGAAAAGTATTTGGGTAGTTCATGCTACAATGGATTTATTTTTTAATTATTTTAAAATTTCTTTTTCTTGGTCCCCAGACTCTCCCCTTCAATTGTTTGTGGTTTCTGGTAAGCGACTACATTTTCTGTGGATCTCAGTGGGTCACTTCCCATGTTGTTCTTGAGGAGTCCCTGCTGCAAGGAGACCTCAAGCATTTCCACCGCAGTGGCTGTGAAGGGCTCCTTTCTCTGTGCGTTTGGAGCCCCCATGAGTGAGATACTGGTCAGTGTTGTAAGGAGTGGTGGAAAGAAGTGGTCCTTTGTGTTTTTGATAACCAACGGAATGGGTAGAAGAGGGAAGCAAAGCAAACGGGATATTCTTCACCTGTTTTACATCCTGGTTATGCCCAGTGTTACATTCTGCACGTTTTCAGGTCATAGCTCCGTCCAGCTGGCCCTGCAGTGGCAGTTATCTGCATTACAGATTTTGCAGTATTGAATGGATGAGGGCCTGCTGATAGATACTTGTGAGCTTCCAGGGACCAATGATTTTTCTCACTATCAAAGTATCTTTTACATTAACTTTTCTCTGAAGGAAGGGAAGCACAAGCACAGCACTGCTGCCCTGGGAAAGCAGTGTTTTCCACCCAGTTCAAGCGCCACTGCAGGTCGTTGTGATTGAACAGTAATGAATGATGGGCTTTCAATCTGTCCACCAAGTGCTGCCATACTCCATCCAGTACATAAATTAATTCCAGCAGCAACCAGTGATTCTCATTCACTGACTGCATAGTCCCAGCACTTCAGTTCTTGCTTTTGTTACAACCAGTTGCTCTTTTAATTAAAATACTACAAATACTGGGGGGAGGAATAGAACCCAAGAAACACAGAGGTGCCCCTGATATGGTTGGCCTGGGCTTGTCTGTTAGCAGCATGTCAAGTTAAAAACTGTGTCAGCGTAGAGCGAATTGTACTAAACAATGGAGGAACAGTTCATGGTATACTTTATTAGTGCCTATCTGAATTTATTAAGGGAGATCATGAGGTAGGAAATTTGATGTTAAGCTGCTTGAAATTAGTTTTTTTTTTACAAAATGGGCTGGAAGAGCAGAATGCTGCAGTTCCAGTGTACTTGGGAATCCTCTGGAAAATTGTGGTATTTTGTGTATTTATATGAGATTGGAATTGTGTTGGGTTCTCTTTGTTATTTTCTTTTTCTAATATATAAATTAAAGAAGATTCTTGTTCAAACTAGCTGAGTTTCTCCCTCATTTTGCCAGTGGGGGGGTTGTGTCAGAACTTTGTTGCTTTGAGCATTTATAACCACCATCTAATTTCTGAGTGGACATTTATTCATTGCCACTTCATACCTACTTGCACTCCTTGCCATTGTTTTATGCAGTTCTTATATTTTTCTAGAATTTACAGACTCACAGAATCAATTAGGTTGGAAAAGACCTCTGAGATCAAGTCCAACCTTTGATTGATCATCACTTTGTCGACTAGATCATGGCACTGAACGCCACTTCCAGTCTTTCCTTGATCACTTCCAGGGATGGTGACTCCACCACCTCCCTGGGCAATCCATTCCAGTGCTTAACAACGTTTTCCATGAAGAAAATCTTCCTGATGTCCAACCTGAACCTCCCATGGCTCAGCTTGATGCCATTTCCCCTTGTCCTGTCACTGGCTGTCTGGGAAAAGAGACCAACCCTCACCTTGCTGCAAGCTCCTTTCAGGTGGTTGTAGAGAGCGATAAGGTCTCCCCGGAGCCTTCTCCAGGTTAAACATCCCCAGCTTCCTCAGATGTTCCTCATTAGACTTGTGCTCCAGACCCTTCACCGGCTCCTTGCCCTGCTCTGGACTCAGCACAGCACCTCAATGTCTTTCTTGTAGTGAAGGGCCCAAAACAAAACAGAGAATTCAAGGTGCAGCATCACCAGTGCCGTGTAGAGGGGAAGAATTCACCTCCCGTGTTTATAGAAAGACAATTGTTCTGGCTAAGGATTTTGTTAGACTGGATAAAACAATATGTTTTAGCTTTCTTTCACCACAGATTCCTCTGTTCTTCATTTTTGGTTTGTTTTTTTGTTTGGTTTGTTTTTTTGTGTTTTTCACATCTGTTCGGTTCGTCTTTCTTTACCTGAGCTTGCAGCATGGTGTTCAGCATTCTTTTCACTCTGCTTCTGGGAATACTTCGTTTCTTACATTCTAGGCCTACAAAAAACTTTTTCAAGTCTTCATAATGTTTGACTTGGTTGTGATATGATCGAGTAACCACTTATGTGTGCCCTTGATTTTATCTACAGCTTCCACATTATTGGAGAGTTTGTCTTTATTAGTCCCTCTGTGTAAGGTCCTGCTGTTGTCTGTTGTTAAATTGTGTAAGTACCATTGTCAGTACCCGTGTAAGGTCATCTGGTTCTTTTTGTATGATGTTCCAATCCTTTTCTGCATATATGATGTTACTTGATCTTATCAGGAAATGTCATTACCATGCTTTGGGGTATAAGTTTAATTTTACCAAATTTTTTAAAAATTCCAAAGCTTTGGCCAAAGACTCATTATTTAGGAGCTCCATTACTAACCTTCTGATTGGATAGCTTTTCATTCAGCACAGGCCCCTCTTACCTCTTCCATCAACATACTTGGTTCCTTCTCTATCTTTTTCATCTTAACTGATACAGCACAATATCACAAGTCCATATCCATAGTGCATGGTATAAAATGTCCATCTAAACTTTCTGCATTCCCTTTATCTATGAAAATTAGCTGTTTTGTCAAAGAAAATGTCAAGTGAGTTTGGCACAATCTGCCTCTGGTGAACTAATATGATATCTTCTTTGATGATCATTTGTTTTCTTCTTTGTGTTTGAATTTTGCAGGAAAGATTCATTATTCTCAGTAGCATGTTGGTGTTTGATCAGAATCGTGGACCTGACATATTCCTGATTGCTTTTTCTCCTTGTAAATATAGGCACTGTGTTTGCTTTTTTCTGCTTTTTAGTTCATAGATTGATTCAAAATCCTTTCTGCTGGATCTTTCATCTCCTGTGCCCATTCTTTCAGAACACTGGAATGAAGGTGATCCATTTTCAGCTTCCAATTTCTGCTTTCGGCAGAGTAATTTGTCCTGTATTTTAATGAGTCGTGCAAGCTTGTTTTTTTACCTTTGGATAAATATCCAAGTTATGCTCGTTGAATCACATTGTATGAGGTTGGAAGGGACCTCTGGAGGTCATCAGATCCACACTCCCTGCTCAGGCAGTGTCATCTAAAGCTGGTTGCCCAGGGCCGTGTCCAGATCGTTTTTGGGTGTCTTCAGCGGTGAAGATCTCACAGTCTCTCTGGGGCACTTGTGCCAGAGCTCAGCTACCCTCACACCGAGCAGATGTTTCATATGGAACCTCCTGCGTTTTAGTTTGTGCCCATTGCCTCTGGTCCTGTCACTGGGCACCACTGACAAGCACCTGTTTCTCTCCTCTGAGATCTGCCCTGAAGTTTCTCCAGGCTGAACAATCCGAGCTCTCTCAGCCTTTCCTCATGTGTGAGATGCTCCTTTCTGCAGCTTCACACAGACTGTGGTTGGAACTAAATTTCAGAAAGTCTTCCTTACTGTGTCAGCTCTGTGGTCCTGGTGGCAAGATTAGAGCTGACCGTTGTTTTCCATTTTAATTATGTGTTTGCAGGAGACAGTTAATCAGACTGCACAAAGAATAAGATTTTGATGTCCACGATGTCAAACTGCCACTGCTTTAGATTTTTAAGAGCTTTTTTCACACTCAGTGTTTAAAATACAAAGCTTTGCATGTAGACTTGTGTACAGCATAATACTAAATTAATTTTGTTGGCATAAAATCTTGTTTTTTAAAAAAATTTAATTAGGAGACATTATTTTAATTAATACATGAGTCTTGTGCCATTCTTACCACAAGTTCTGTCCATATTATTTGCTTAATATTGTTATTCATTAGCTATTTCAGTACTAGTGGAAATATGTTAAAGAATAGCCTCGTTAAAGGGCTGGCTGAGGGTCATGATGGCAGTGTCACTGTGGAATCTAATCTTTTATTCTATATCTAGAAGATCCAATCAGTACTGTGACTCCACACTTTTAAATTTGGGATTTATTGTTTGTCCCATTAGAAATCGAGGCTGAAAAATACGATATAAATCGTACGTGTGTTCTTTCACGACTTCAAATTTTCTTTTTTGCAAATGAATAATACCAAGTTAATAAAATGAGTCTCTCTTTGGCTCACCCATCTGCATCAAATCTCAGGATCTCTGTTAATCTGTACTTAAAAAGAAAACAAGCTGAAGTTGAACACAAAGTGATTAAAAAATCTCGTCCAAATTGAGAAGTTTGTATCTACGTAAAATACTGAATACAGTCTACTGAACCTGGAATTGGAACCCACAAGCTGAGAAGAAAGATTTTGAACATGTAACAGGTGCTCTGGTTTCACAGCCAGCACTTGCTCAAGCAATCAGCCTTCCCATCATTGCAGGAAAATATGCACAGAAATAGAGTTTCCATTTCCAGAGTTTGGAGGGACATGGTCTGAGTTCTTTGTCTTTCTGCTGTTGTTAAAGAAGCTGATGTGAGATATGAGTCTTGAAAACAATGGGGAAGTGGTTTGCAAGGACATTGCCATCCTAAGAGGGAAAGGAAGCACCACGGCCCAGCAGAGCTGGCAGCTGCAAGGCACTGGGTTGGGAGGAGGTAGGACTGGTGGAATCTGGTTAGGAGGGACATGGCATGAAAGTGAAATGTTGGGCAACATCACAATGCATTCAAATGTCAGATTCACAAAGGCAATTCTCACTCTTATCAGACCAAGATGCTGCTCGGCATGTGGAGGATGCCTACACAGAGTGTTCTGATCTGCATATTTCTGGGAGATTTTTTTAAGAGAGATTCCAGGAAGAGGCACCTCCATTTCCCAGCATCATACAACTATATTCGGAGCAGCCCTTAGATGATGTGTTCTCTGCATGCCTAAGATAGTAAAAAATGTCTAAAATACGGTATTTCTTTGCTTGGAATAATGGTGCATCACTAAAATGAGATGTTCAAATACTCCCTTGAACCCTTTTAAAACCACGTGTTTAAGGGGGTTCAGCTTTTATCAAAACAGTCATGTTTTCACTAATGCTTTCTTCACATGAATTAGCTGTTGTAAAAATATTTTGTTAATGAAAGAAAACTAAATGAAAACCTCTGGGAACCCAACCTCAGAAACGTTAAGAATTTTAAGCACTTTCATTCAGAAACCCAAAAACATTAAGATTGCAAAATAATGTGATTTTTGTTAAGCATCAGGCTTGTAATATTGTATTGTGAGAAATAATATCTCAAACATAAATTAGGAAAAAGAAGAAGTTGCAAAGGGAATATTCACACACCTTCAATGTTATTGTTGTGCCCTCAGCAGGACTTTTCTCAGTGAATACTGGGTGGACTGAAGATGTAGTACTCTCATTTTATACATATGCATGAAACAAAGCCAATTTTAAATAGAGTTCAGTCAAAACCACGGTTTACTTGTCGTTCTGATGAGCTGGTTCTGGGACTGTGCCTTCTCTCCCTGAAGTGTGGGCTGCTGCCAGAAAAGGAGTTCAGGCTTCACTCCTCTTTTCTGGTATGTTCCCAGCCTCCTCCTCAGGATGGCACCTGGATTTGTGGGTGATGCTGTAAGATGGCTCAGGAGACTGATTAGACTATAAATTAACTTGGCTAAGAAATAAAACAAAATAATTGGTAGGGGGTTTGTTTTGTTTTTTTACAATAAATATTATCATCAGTGTTCTGAAATGGTACTGCAGCTTTCATCTGCACCCACTGGTAGTAGCAGATTAAACTGACCGTGAAAATACAGCCTGGGGAGATACCTTTGCTGAAAATTGCAGCGTACTGCAAAGGCATGTGGGCTAGTGAAGGATGGGTTATTTCAGATATTTTGCCTCTCAGCAGTTTTAAGGTGGAGGTGAGGGCAGGCTTTGTTCCTTTTCACTGTGTGACTCCAAGGCAGGTGATACCAGAGACAAAATAAAATAAACTTCAAGCTTAAAACTGTTGAGAAACAGTCTGGGTGTTGCAGAGGCCAAGTCAACTCATCAGGCATTTTTGGATACCACCTGAACTGATAGATAAAAGTACTATACGAGCTGTATGGTGTGTAAACCCATATTGCCTTGGCCATTTTTTAATGACAAAAGTATGTGATGATCCAGAGTGAATTTTGAGATCTGTTCTTTAATCCTCTGTGTTAGTTGCTCTGGAGTCATTTACAGGAGGGTTAATACTGCAGGATTGCTCTCACAACTTCAAGTCATAAATCAACTTCTTGAGACACTTGAATAAAGAAAGTTGCTCAGTATGCTTTTTATTTTCATAATGTCACTGCCTTTTTTGTTTCTTGGGTGCTTTTCACTTCAGTAAAGATGTTTGTACACAGTGTGTTGTCATTAGGAGTAAGAATTAATAAGATTTATAATGGATAAACAAGTTAATTCTTTGGAACTAGTGTTTTAAAGAGGTTTTCAAAAATGTATCAGGAATGCTCTGCTAGTTTACCAGTCAGATGCAGTAATTTCATTAATTTAGTTTTGAATATAAGCAAAGGGTAAAATCTGTGGTAGTAACTGGTGTAAAGTTCCTGTATCATCGGTCTGATGGCCTGCATGGTCAGTAACTTCCCACCCAAAGCTCCAGGTAGAGTCAGCAGGCTTGTTACCTTGTCCTTCAGGGAAGGTAACATTTACCACTTTTACTTTCAGTTTTTCAGGTATTTTTCATTTCTGTTCTTGTCAGAAAGGACCTCCTCAGCTTTTCACCTGTGTTTGCAGGTCCATTTTTGAATGAATAAATAATCCAGAGGTCTCAGTGAATTTCAGTGCTTTGTCCAGTATGTGATATTTCTAATGCTTTTCCACAAGGGCAGTAATGTGCAGCCACCTGCTCAAAATGCAAATGAAAGAGCATTCCCATGTCACAGGTACAGTGATACAGAGATATACACAGCCTGTAAAACTTCCTGAACTCTTGAGGACACGGGGGTGGAGTGCAAAACTAAATATAAATTGTGCCTCAGAAAATACCCAGAAACAGTAAGAGGTTAATGGCTTTAAAGTAGTTCTCAAAGCCTACTTCTGAATCAGCTGATACAGTAGTGCTGGAGAAACCAAGGTCTGCACTCCTGTGTCAGTGAAAGCAGAACAGAAAATCTAAATGACTCTTTTGCTGCCTTGAAGTCATTGTCTAATATTAGCCCTGTCTCTTTGTCAGTCAGTGCTCAGGAGGAGGTGGTTACCAGCTGGGGGAATAAAACCAAGGCTTTTAAATACTGTTGCTTGGAAAGTCTTATTAATGGCTGCATATGAGATCAATGGGCAATAATTCTTTCAAGCAGCATCTTTTTAAAAGCCTTTAGCAATCTGTCATCCTCATCTCCCTCCCCCCAGTTAGAAAGCCACATTAGTCAGGAGAAATCCAGGATCCTGGGAAGTTTCAGACTGCATCTGCTGATGCCGTGAGGAAAATGCCACTGTGCAGGGGCACAGGTGCAATTACACTGACAGCTGCTTCTCATCCTTGTCTCGGGTCATCCTGGAGGGACAAGCAGAAAGAAACGGGAAGGTGGGAGAGATTCTCTCAGGTGCATGGGAGCAGTACCGAAGAGAAAAATGGAATACGCTCTTCCAGGAGACAAAGGTCGCACTGTCTGTGAGTGTCAAATCAACTTTTCAAATCTGTTTTGAGAGAGGGGAAAATTTCAATACTGTTTATTTTGGTCTGAGTTTAGCCACCTGTTCAGCATATCTTAGCCTTTGCTGTCACTCTGGTGGAAATGTTTAATCTCTTGGGGTTTTAAACTGGTAATTCATAAGGTGTAGTTATTTTGGAGGCGATTTAAGCTCCAACAGTGTGCTTGACATATTTGAAACCTCAGCTTTGAAAAACATATCCATATTTTGAGATCTTTAAACCTCCTTTTTTTGTGGGTTGGCATTAAGTATTACTGTTAAGGTTAATCTGCTCCATTAGCTGTGGTTGGATACCAGAGCAGGGGTTTACTAAGTGGTAAATTTTATCACAGTAGAGAATATGGATGTAGGAAGCCCGTGTCTCTATTGGAGAAATCCTGAGTCATTGACTTCATGATGCATCAGCAAAAATAGTATGGGTGTGGCTTTGATTTTCAGCTACTATTGTAAGAAGACTATGTCTTAATCTGATTTGTGATTGCAGAGGTTTTTCTCAGACTACACCAAAATGCCTCACATGTTAAAGTGTGATATCTGTGCTTGCAAGGCTGTAATAGATGTGAGTATTTATCTGTCAAAAGTAAACTCTTTTGTGAAGGTAGGGAATTCTCTACTATAACAGCTTTTTCATTCCATAGTAGTGTAATTTATGTTTGATTAATGTTTGCCTTGGTTTTGATTTTATTTCAGTGTTTCTGTGGTCTTAGAGTTGCAAACACGTTGTTTAGTCTTCGGTTTAGGTGATGTTTTTTCCTAACCCAAGTCAGTGTTGTATCGCAAGTGGCATTAAAATAAGTACTGGGAAAATGTTAAAGAACAAAACTAATTTAGTGGACTCTTCTTTAATCCTGCGTAAAATGAATGAGACTGAACGCTTTAAACAGTGAAAAAGGAGAGTTGTAATGAAACACATATATGTGAGTGAAACAATTTTTAATAGTGTGGATCTAAAATAAATATGCCACGGGAGTTGTGAATGAGGAGGAAGGATTTTCTTTCATGATTCTGGTAATGGGAGCTTATATAAACCGATACTGTAAATGGTCACAGCTGAATGACTTTGCAGTGTGACTGACTAGTGAATGAGAAAATCATAGAAAGATAAGTGGCTTTTTTGTTGTCGGTCTCTGCTATGAGTCCAAAGAAAACTCTAATTCTTAAAACTTCCAAAAACTATTCCTAGTCAACACATCAGCTGTTTTGACTATCTTGCTTCACTTGCTAACAAGATTTTCCATGTTTAATCTGTATGAAGTACTTGTCCTGGAACCATTTCTTTTCCAGCACTCATTTTGGACAATTAGGATAATAAAAAATGCCTTGGCTGTAAATGTAATGCCTGTCTATTGTATCTAGATGGTCTCAGAAAGTGACTTAGAAGAAGAAACTTAGAAGAAACTTCAGAAAAAAACCCAGCATGTTCCTGAAAAACCTTGTCTTGGTATCACCACTTACTTCAGATAGTATTTCGTATAGTAACTGGTACTATGATGGTAACATAAGCTGAAATATTAAAAAAAGAAATTCCTTCTGTACTTTATACAATATTCATGACCATGAACTTCTGTCAGAGCCAGCTAGAAATAAGCAAACAAACCTAACTGTCAAACAGAAATAATACTGATGAGATAAGTTATTGTCTAGGTTGAGAGTGGTTGAAAGTAAAAATTCAAAAGTACATGGAAATAGATTCCTCTAGAATAATACGGTGCTGTATTAAAAGGAAAATGAGATTTTATATTTTAAATTTTCTTTTCATGCTATCCACTGAAACAACCTTGCTGTCTCTTTACCTTACATTCTAATGTAAAAGTTTTTCTCAAGTCTGATTTTTTTTTTTGAGATTATAACCTATTACTGCTTTCAAGAATAAACTTTCTGATGTGTCCTGAAATTCTTAAAGTAAAAATGTAGCATCTATAATATATGCAGTTGTACCTTTTTTTACATTTATTTTTAATGTTGGAGTGTTTTAAAACAGAATGCATGGGTTTGGGGCAAAGAAAATTAGAATAAAGAAAGGCAGAGCCCTCTTATTTTCCCCAACCAAGAAGTATATTTGACATTTGCAGGCTTAAACGGCTGAGCCTTACAATGCTGGTGAACAACAGCAAGAGCTGAAACCAAGGAACTTTTCTCATAGTTGGAAGTGCATGTGCATGAATATGTGCATACCTGTGATCTCTTTTATGAGAAAGAAGGCATTTAGGAGAAAGAAGTTTGGGTAGGGATGTAAACTAGAAATTCAGAGCTGTAATTTGTGAGTCTTGAGACACATGGTGAGATTTAATTATTAAAGCTGTGTGAGGATGAAAAATGCTTTGTAAGCGTTAAGTATAATGCTTCTGTCTCTTGTACTGAAACAGAGTATACAGAATAGGATATTTTAATGGTATCATATTGCAGTTTTGTTATTGCTTAATTCATAATTTTCTCCTTGATAATACTGGAAGTTCATTCTGTGTGAATGTTCACAAACGTAAAATCAACCCTTCAGCTTTTAATAAATCCTTTGGTGGATGTTCTATCTATTACTCACATATGTCATGGGAGATCCTATGTGTAGACTGGTGGAGACATCCTCCATGCGTTTTACAGACCACACAGCTTTGCAAGTGAGAGGCTCCTTAGGCAGTATCTAGGAAATTAAATACAATGAATAAATAAATAGATAGTCTGTGGTTATGTTAGCGTAGCCTGATGTGGGTATGTCATCAGTGACAGGAGTGTAATCTTCAAATTTTTTTGAGCAAAATATAGAACTTCCTGTGCTACACAAGACACCTCAGTCTTAATGGAAAAAATTTGTGATCAGTTTGTTGAGATTCTTAAGGACTTTAATCCACTTCTTATTCAGTGCTTTCTTTGCTCACATCTTGCCTGCTTCTAGTGGATTCAGAAAGGGGAACTATCGTGGTTTTACTTACAGCATAAGGGATTTTAGTCACAGCATAGTGTTTGGTCATTTAAGTTCATAAAAATACCTTTTTTTCCAGTATACAATTAAGTTCGGCTAATCTTTTAGGAAAAAAAGGGAAAGACAGAACATGTGGAGCCACAGAAAACTGTTAGAGGAGGATCTTGTAGCCTGAGGGCTTTCTAAGAAGCTGAAAGAGGAGAAACATCACCTACTTACAGGAATATGTGATCAACATTCAAGTCAAATTTTAATTAATTTTCATTTGCTAACTCAGTAGTCAGAAAACTGATTTCCAATTCCAAGCAGTGATAAAAAATTGCAAATCTACCCATTATGAGACCCTGTAAAAGCCTTCCAAAAGTTAGAAGGGGTTTATGTAAAACTAGTAAAGTACCTTAATTAAAAGAACAAATAAAATCGTTGTTCCTAGATAGGGGCTGAAATTTCCTTAACATTTGGAGAGATGTTGTATTTTTTTACTATTTCCATAGAGGTGAAAAATCAATTAATTAGAGTTAGGTGGAAGGTTATGACATTGCCAGATACCTAATAAAAGGGAAGAATTGGGCATTCTTATATCTATGCCATATTTCACTTACTAAACGTAGCTTTCAGGATTTTAACTAATTCTCTCTGTCTTCAGTGGACAGTCTCTGTCTGTCTCTCTCTTCCTTCTTTCATCTTATCTTTGTGAGTAAGTGGAACCAATATAAACAACAATAGACTGATTATCTTGATCAGTCTTGGTCTTAATTTTAGAAAATTACCTCACTGTGGGCCCCAAAGAAAGGTGCACCCTGAGACAGTCTAATGGAAAAACCCCCTGGTGTATGTGGGTTGTTTTGCAAGCTGTCTGTGTGTAGGTGAGTACCAGTAAAGTACAAGAGCAGTCGTGTCAGATGACGGCTGGCCTTGCTTGTGGCAGGTATGGTCAAGATGATGGGCAGGTTTGCCAAGAGCCTAGATATGATTTCCTTGAAGTTCTGCCTGAAGCAAACACTAAAACTATGATTTGGAATAGAACACTCTCTCTTCACTCACTCCTTGTGTGTGTCTTCATCTCAGTGGGGGAAATTCTGTCTGGTTCTCATGCAAACCTCCATGGTACCGTAATGGTTCTTGTGCAGGGATGTTCAGGTTGAATATCCATTTTTATTCTGAATTTTGTTTTGAAGTAGTTATGTGAATTTAACAGTGCCTTAAATAATAGAAGTATTCCAGTCTATTATTACTATTTAGTCTTTCCATTTTAATTAAGTAATTCTGTAAAGTGACATGTTCTACTTAGAGAGAAACAGCCAGTCCAGAACAGCACGTTGTTTCATTAGAGTTGGATGCATTTTGAAAAAGTACTCAACCGTGGAGGAAGAGTTTGGAAAAAAGATAGGATTGCATCGTCACACTGGAAAAATTCTTACAAGGAAATGAGTCATTAACTTATCCTAGTGTTTTGCACAATCGTTGTCATTGTGGGTGAACTGGGATTATCTGTATTTCTGAGTTAGTATGAATATTTGAGTTTCAGGTAATGACTGGACATTGAATGAGTAACTCAAACAGAGCAAGAAAAAGTATGATTTGCATGCTTTAAATAGGTAAGAGTGATTAAAATAGCACTTTGGTGATGGGGTTAAAAAAAATCCCTAGAGATAACGACTTGGTTTGTTCAGCTGGTATGAATTATTACTTCCAAGTTTTCTTGTATAGCAAGCAGTATTTGAGATGCAGCTGTGTTGGTACATGATCAGAATAGTTGGGCCACCTTCACCACTTGCAGGAGCAAGTTATTGATAGTTGATGTAACAATTAGTAGTAGGTGTTCTGTTGGTGGTTATTTCTGCAGACTTCCATAGCTGTGCGTTATTTACTGTAAAGTTTTTACTTTTTATATACAGTATTTTAGTTGATAGTATGTTAAATTCTTAGAATGTTGGTGGTTTTGCTATGCAGTTTGCTAGTGTTCACATGCTCTCATGAGATATTGATAACATTTTTCAGGGGTCAAAATTAATCCCTAACTAGGTTGTATAGAACTGATTGCTAAGCAGAACTGCATATATATCCTTTCCATCAAATCTGTCCTAGATACTGCCATATGTGTGGTTGTAAACACCAAAGTAAGAGTTAAGTATGTCTAGATATCTGGTGCAGACAACAAGAATTTTCAGAGGTCTGTATAGATATTTAAACATAGAATCACAGAATTAACAAGGTTGGAAAAGAGCATTGAGAACATCCAGTCCAGTCTATTACCTAACACCATCCCATCATCTACATGCAAAAACCCACTCTCTGGTGATGAGAACTCTGTACTTCTGTTTTATTATGGATTGTTTGTAAATTAGTAGTTTTGCCAATAGCTTAAAGAAGTTGGGTGGTTTTTTTGTTTCTGTGCTGTGGGATTTTTTAAAATAATGTGGTACTCTTTGCCAGAAGCACTGGTACCGACCTTGGAGAGAGCACAAGCCTTTTTCAGGGTTTTTTTTGACATTTCTCAATCCATTCATTGCTGGTTGTGTGGTTTGCTGTATTCAGTTGTGTTTTGTGGGAAATGGGAAATGATTTTTAACATTGCTTTTTTTCTCATCTTTCTTTTTATAACTCTCTTTTCAGAATTCCCCACTCTACCAATATCTGCAGGATCTGGGACACACAGATTTTGAAGTATGTTCATCAGCATCGCAGAAGGCGGAGCAATGTGCAGCGGCAGAAAGCCAGAAAGAGCGGGGTGTGCGTGCTGCCCAGAAAGTGAGTGCTCCCCTGTTCCTCACTACCTTTCTGAAAGAGAACTGCAGTGCTTCACAAATAGGCAAAATCAGTATAAAGATAAATGTTGCTGTATTTAAAAAAAAACAAAAACAAAAAAACAAACAATAAACCAGTTGTTATATCTTGTCTACAAATGTTTGGAAACCTGTGGTTAATAGTTTGGAGTGTTTCTTTGCACTTTTGTAAGCTAGGGAAGCAAAAGACTTCGATAAATAAGTTTTTGAAGTGTTGCAAATTATTTTATTTATTGGATATTATTATGTTAGCTTCATATGACATTCTGGGAATAGAACCTGTAATTTTCTGGAACAGAATATTTATAGTTCCCAGCCCTTCTTAGGCATTCAGTTGCTAAGTATAGCTTTGTCTGTGACAAAGCATATTAAGGAAGAGGTTTTCTGGGAAATATAAATGCAATAACCAATCTGAACGAGATAGTAGAATTGTGCTTAGGTTATGGCAATTTTCTAACAATAACAGCTGACAAGAATCAACTAATTAGTTGAGTTTTTAATTCTCTATCCTTTTAAGTAAAGGCTTGTGGATATTTTTAAACATTTTCGTATTAAAACGATGATTGAGAATTTGACCACTTAACACCTATTATGGCCTACATATTTTTTGTTTTCCTTATTAAAAATAAATGGGATTTTACTGTTACTGGTAGTGTACAGAAAATTCTTTTTGAAACAGCTAATGTAGGAAACTCTTTGCAACAAACCTATTGAAAAATCAGTGGTCAGTTTGTCTTCTCCTTAGCATTTGATGGAGCCTGTGAAGAGCAGTAATTTTCTGCCCATCTGTCTCACTTCCACCATGGAGTTCAAATTTTAGTGGAGTGCTCTAGCTGTGTGGAATGCTCTCCTGTAAGACAGGAGGAAAAAGAGGCACCTTCTGGACTTTTCTGTTCTGGTCAGTGTAGGCTGAGGTAGCGCCTCAGGCAGGAACCCAAACCAAGCATTCCTGGGTTGATGTGTTGCCTCTGAAGAGTTATCATTTCTTTCTCCTCTCACCACCATCTTTGTGCACTGTAGGTCATTTGATTCTTGCCTGCTGTGGCTTTTAACCTACTGCAGCTCAGTTTTTTCATTGTCCATTTCTGCTTTATACCTATTCTGACATGTTTTAATCAAAGGTTCACAGCCCCTTTGCTCTTGTTTGTAACCTCTGCTGCTTTCCTGCTCCAGAATGTTCCACCCTTCCAATTAGCTGGCAGTGAACTGGGGTGAACACACTATTTTCCCCAAACACAGGCAGTATGATGTGGTACCAAGATGTCCCAGAGTTCTCCCTGCAGGTTTTGATGGATGTGGGATGATATGGCAAGTGAGAAGAGCTGATGCTTTTCTGGGAGTCTTTTCTCAAATAATTCCGTCTTAATGTACGTCCTCTTCTCAGTTTTTAGATGCTTCAGGGAATTAGCCAAGGTAGTCACAGTTAGTTAGGCTTTGTTTCAACAATTCTTTTTCAGTTTTGTATGTGTCATTCTGGTTCCTCATTTGATTAAGGTCAGAAGCATTATTTTCTTATGGGATTTTTAATCTATTCTTGTCTGAGTAGGATCCTAGGTGTGATAAGATTCAGAACTGTACAAATTGATGTGGATAACATCAGTCTTTTTTTTTTCTGATCTGAGGAAGAAGGTGTGTTTTTTGAAGTGTTTGCTAGAGAATGGTGTACTTGAAAGGACTGACGTGCAGTTTTCAAAGTGGAAGTTGGAAAGCTGCAGTGTGAAGCTTATTCATCTAGCCGTATTCAGAGAAGTGTTCATGGGTCATATTTTCATACAGTGATATTCATTTCAGCCGTTCTCTCTGTAGATTCTGTAAGCCTCCTTACACACTCATTAGTCCATTTGAAAAGACAGGGTAATAAAACATGGAACATTTTGCTTTGGTCTTCAGTGCTGTAGAGTATCTTCACGGATAGGTTGGTATATAGTTTGTGTTTGCCTGTCAGGCAGCTGCACTGTGTGCTTTGCTTCGCACCCTGATCCCCAGTTTCTGAGACTTGTAGTCCTAAACTGTGCCATGTCTCCCTTCTCTCATGGCCCACCTTCTGGTCAAAGATGACCATATAGATAAGATGCAGGGTGCATATCCATCGAGCAGACCAGTCTGCACCACTGCATGCCTGGCACATGCATTAGGCAGCTTGTAAAAAGTAATCACCCTCCAGTAAGGATCCCTAAGTTTAGTATTGTTCAGCAGTGTTCTTGTAGAGTTTACGGCTTTTCAAAGAGTAAGTAATAGAGAAAAAATTATGAAGGAGTGTGGTGGTTTTACCACAAATTCAGTGATTTTTGGAGCAGAGACTCTGAGAGAAGTCACACACACACCCCAAAAATGAAGAGAACACACAAACAATCACAGTTTATTTTACGCAAAACACCAAAACCCGACAAAACAAAGTACAAAACAGACAAATCAAATAAATAAATTTCCTCCAGGGCCCTCGTTTGGGGCAAGGACACTCTGGCGAGTAGTGCTTTTCTCTGTCTCTCTCAGAGCCCGGCAAAGAGACTCCACGGTATTTAGAAGGGAGCGTGTGGTCTTGAGGGCCCCTTAGCCTTTCCCTCTGGCCGGTTTCGACTGAGGAGAACAACTCAAGAAGATTACAAAACCGCGCCCCTCCCCCCTTTCCTCCCTTTT
>VYZS01105876.1:0-79588 GCA_013400695.1 Neodrepanis coruscans | reverse complement strand
AAAAAAAAGTCATAAACCTCCCACTAAAGAGGCAGAAAAATGCTACGAGGAGAACAAAGCAGGAATATATCACTGTGTTTGGGCAATCTTAAAGGCAGGCACAGCAACTGTAAATAAAATACACAGTGCTCCTTTCACCACAAATGTATCCTCAATCAGGAAAAATATACATATAATTTGAGATCTAATACACTCTCAATCAAGATGTGACTTATGTTCAGGAATCAAAAAGATAAAAAAATCGGGGCAATTTCTAAATCACTCAGGTCTCCAAATGCTATTTCTTTAAATGGTGTTTAAGGGAGAAGCTTTGGGAACAAGCAAAGATTGTCAAGTGGGACAAGGAATTCAGGATGCCATAAATTCTGAGAATTAACCCCAGCTTTTTATTCCAGTATCACACCAGTGAATCACTATTGCTCATTGCAATCCTGATATTTTTGAACAGTTCTAAGCAGTTCCCCACACATAAAGTTTTCTCTTTATGGGATGGTTTAACTCTTGCTCCTCTTGATGAAGCTGAAAATATCCAGGATGGGTGTAAGCCAAGAATTTCATGCCTGAGGTCCTTAAAGGATCTGTGAGACGGATTAGGGAAAGCAAAGCTCACTTATTATCAGGCTTAAATTTGCTACACTGGGTCCACCCTTCTGCTGGTGAATTTGTAGGGTTTGCAAATGAAGGTTAAAGCTTTGTAGACACTAAAGTCACTGTGGCAGTGACTTGTAGAGGTCTTGACAGCATTTAGAATAACAGAGAACTGTCTGATTTGGGGGATTTAAGGCCTGTCTTAATATATAGACAAGGCAGAACCTGGACCTCTGTGCCAGGACCTCCAAATGATGCCGCAATGCAGAATTATTTTGTGCTTTAATGTATCTGATACCGTTTCAGAGCTATTCAAGTCCAGCTTAACTTGATCTTGATGCCTTAATTATATCGTTTGGATCATTTCCAAGTCAGTTCTCTAAAACATCTCAGCCCTGAATCTGAAGAGAGCCTTTATCCAAGTTTTGATCCATTTCCCTGATAAGGCTCGTGAGATGGGTTTGAGTGTGACACGACTTTCCCTGGGTGCTGAAGAGGCCAGAGAAAGACTCTGTGCCTTGGGGTGACAACCCCTTCAGGATGACCTCGGTGTGTGGGTCTGTGGTGGGTGTTTTCGACACTAAATGTGTATTTTGATGGCCCTCCCAATGTGGTGGTTGTAGCTCAGAGTGTGGTTGCTTCGTACCTATAATTTTGGAGGGTTTACCTGAGTTTCCCCCTCGCTGTGCAGGATGCCTGGGGCACCTCGGAGGAGGAGGGAGGTCAAAGATGTGCAGAAGGGGTGTTATTCCGCCTGTTGTACAGCTGGGGGCTCCGAGGCACAGCAGGATCAAGTGCTCTGCCCACAGCAGTGTCCAGGGCTTCGCTCCTTTCCCGTGCTGGGAGCCCCGGGGGTTTTCCTTGTCCTGCTCACACCAGGGATTAAGTCTCCAGCTGGCACAAATCTGCACTGGGCAGTGCTGGCTGCCACCCACTGTGGTCCTTTGGCCTTTCCCATGGGTGGTGTTCACCTGGTGACACCCATGGTGACACCCATGGTGACACCCAGGGCAATTTCTCCTGCTCAGGTTCTTCCATTTTTCTGGTGTGGGGTCATTTGTTAAACACACAGCTGGGGATGAGGCTGCACCTTGATCTTGGAGCCCCTGCTACATGTGGTTCTAATCCAAACAGGGAGAGCCAAAAATCTCTTTTCCTCATTCTAGGAGCAGGTGTAAACCTTGGCAGGATAAACATGCCTCCATCAGGAGGGGAGAATGGCTTCACTCCTGCCTCACAATCACTGCTCCTGTGAGCTTTAATCATCCTGCTCTTTGTACTAAGCAAAGCCCTTCTGATCAATCAGAACTTTGAAGTTTTGTTATAAAAATGTAAATGAAATGCATTGCTAAATGAAGCTTTTCTTCTGCCTTGTGCTCCTCTCCATTCTTCCACACTCAACTCATGATAACAGAGCCTTGGCCTCGCTGGGCCATCTCAGCACTGAGCTGCACATTTGCCTCCTGCCTCCCACTCTCTGCACTGCTTTCACTTGCAAAAGAAGAGAAGAAAAGAGGAGCAGAGCTGCCCCCTGTTCATTTCCAGACACGCTGATCTGACTGGGAGACAAAATGTTCTCCTGATTGCAGCCCTAAAAATAAAGAGGGGGCTCGTAGGGAGAATGTTGTGCTGCTGGTTGGGCCTTTTTAGGACTCCTGAGGGAAGCAGGGCTTGTGCAACCTGCTGTCTGTCTGTCTGGGGGTCTGCTGTGCTCACTAATCACTTCTGGTGTTGGCCTCCTGCCTCTGGCTCTCACAGAAAGAGGCCTCTGAGGTCTAAAGGCTTCCATGAGTTTCAGCAAATCCTGCCTGTCCAAGCCCCCCCAGTTCTGTTCCAGTATCTGAGGCTCAGCAAAATGAATCAGTGTCTCAAACCAGCTCATCACAAGCCAGGTCCTGGTGATGTGCAGCCATCAACCATCTGGCCACAGCAATTCCAAGGGTTTTGGCCAGGATCTGATCAGAGAAAGGAACTGTGGTGGTGGAAGGTGGAGAGGAAAAGCCTAGGGCTTAATTTCAAGCTGTTTCATCAAATTCCACGTTCACTGCCACCCTCAGCAACTTCCTGGGGAGCAGAGCCAGCCAAGCCTGGCAGACATCTAGGGAGAAGACAGCTCTGCCATGGTCTAAACACTTTTTCTGGGCATGTGGGTGGATTTTTTTGTTTCCAGTATTTTTTTTTTTTTTTTGCACAGATTTTTGCTGTGATTTGGTGACACCTCTCAGTATCCACAAGCTCCTGCTTCTCTGGAGATCACTCCAACCCCTCACTCAGGGCATCCATGTGCTGCCACTGCCCTCTGGGGAGGGAGGGGAGGCTCCCTGGGACACCTGCAGGGCTTTGGAAAGGTCAGTGTTGGGAGCAATCTGGAGTGTGGGCAGCTGGCATTGGATCCAAGGCTGCCATCGTTTCCCTTGGGAGTCACATATGGATAGAAACACAAATTTAGAAGCAGGTGGATAAAGGTGGCCTTCCCTGAACTCAGTGAATGTTTTCCTTTTCTCTTTTTTTTCCCTTTCCCTCCATATTTTTATTTTCTCTTTTTTCTTTTTTTTTAGTTTTTTTTAATTTCTTTTTTTTTAAAGCATCTGCCTGTCCTGTTCCTAATCAGCCTGAACTATCAACTGATTTCAGCAGATCCCCAGGGAGGTTCTGAGGGGCTTTGCTGGCTGGAGAATGAGACCAAAATCCCTTCCCCAGCCCAAGGAAGAACTGTGGTGTGAGCACAGCCCCAGGAATGGGCACCAGAGAATCCCCCCAGGCCTGGGACACTCTGATTGCTCAGTCCTGGCAAAGGTTCCAGTCAAAACCTGACCCAGACTGAGCATCTCTGAGTGTTTGGTGAAAACAAATTGGCTTCACAAGAATTTGTTGTTCCAGGAGAAAATTCTAAGGATTCAGCAAAGAGGAAGTTAAAAAAAAAATAAAATTAAAATGCTCTTCCAGGCTGATTTTTTTTTTTTTTAAATGGGTTGTGGGTTTAGTTTGGATCCAGTTTGGATTTTAATGTCCACAGATAACAAATTCCAGGCTGGAGAGTCTCCAGTTGCTGGTTGGGTGGGCTGGACAAAGTGAGAGCACAGCATCCTTCCCCTGCAAGAGAATTTTCCTGTTAGATTTATGCCATTCACTGCTTTAGAACAGTCACTCTTCTCTACATCCTTCTGATGAGGAAGGGACTGGTTTAGTAGTGTCTGAATTTAACAGCTTAGAGGGAAGTTTGCTTCTAAATTAGGGAGATTCTCAGCTAAATTACAGAGCCTCTGCTTTTCTGAATGGAGCAGGGTATGGATTGAGCAGCTGGGGCTTTTCTGTGCTGACTCGTGGCTTCAATCTCCCAGGATGAGTGGCTGAGGTCAATTCAAGTTCATTACTCTGCCAGGAGTTTATGATTTCTTTGTTATGGAGGTTCAATACCAATTGATTTTAAAATAAACTTTTTTTGGGGACCAATTTAATAAATTCACTTTATCCTTCAGGCTTTGATGTTATTTTCCATGTGATCAGCATAAAGCATTTCCCTGTCTACCCGCTCCCCCCCCCACTCCCCATCTCTGAGTGTTATTTAGACCTTGAGGCTCTTCTTTCCCTCACTCCAAAGCTTGATCAAAAGCTGGGCTTGGACCGAGGCTCAGGTCTAGAGGCCACTTTTGCAGCTGTAGCTCAGGAATTCAGCCAGCCCAGCTCACTGTGGGAGAGCCACTTTGTGCTGCAGCCAACCTTTTCCCAGGTATTTTTGTTGGAAGGGAGGGATTTCGTGTCTTTTCAGTGAGCATTAACAGATGGGAAGTTTGAAGTGCACGATCATCATTTGCATCACGCTGCAATTTTGATAATAATTGTGGTTATTCCTCGGGGATGGCTGAGAATCAGCTTGGCACAGGGGGATCGTTTCTACTCATCCAAGCAAGGAACAAAAGCAAGGAAACCTGATCCACTTTGCAAACCTGAATGCATTATTGAACAAATCCTTCTCCTCCCAGCCCTGAATTCAATGGAATTCCATTTGGGCATTGCCTTGTCTCCTGTAAAGGGAGTGAAGCAGGGGTTTGGGAATTCTCCAGGATAAACAGCAAACTGGCAGAAACCTGGGCAGGATGATTGTTTCAGGGAAATTCAGGTGCAAGTCATGTGAGCAGTGCTGAGCCTCACCTGGGCACGTGGCTGATTCCACCCATTGGGACAAATTAAGTTTTAAAGTTTTCTCCTCAACCTTCTCCTTGGAAAAATATATTTTCTCCCACCTTCAGTATAAGTTAATTCAGTCAATTATCAATCATTCCTCCCCTCAGAGCTGTGCATGTCCTGGGAGAGAGTGGTGGTGATTGGAACCAAACCATGTTTTAGGCATTTAGGTGTTTCAGGTTAACTCCTGATGCTCCATCACCATCACCCCGGGGGCACCTTTGCAAGAAAAGTATTTTTTGAGCAGCACAAGCCCCTCTGAGGCTGCTCAGCTGGAGATTTTAGGTGGGTTTTTTAGGTATGTTGATGTAATTTTATTTTGTGGCTCCGCTTCCCTGTGGCTGCAGGTAAAAGGTGATTTGACCATCTGCTCTCCTCTGCCTCCCTCAACCTCTGAGCTCCTTAATGAGTTAGAAAAACTTCCTGCTGCTTCTAGTTTTTGCTTTATACACCTCCCTCCAGCCTGGAGGGCCAGGGGAGGGAGGAAAGGTGCTGTCCAGGGAGATGAGTGTGTTTTAAAGAGCAGTGATATCTGTCAATGAGGCAGCAGCTGCACAGGAATGCTCTTCCATCTCTGCCTCCTCCTCCTCTTGCCCCAGAAATGTCGACACAGCACTTTTCTCTCTCAGGTTGTTTCTTCAGTTGTTCTTTTTTTTTGCTGCTTTCAGTGTATTGAGGGGCTGGATCGAGGAAAGGACCAAAAAAAAAAAATTAGGGAAAGCTCTGGATCTGTGTAGCCCAGCCCCAAAGCCCTCCCTGGTGATGGATGAGTTAAGTTTGCCCAGGCTGTGCCACAGGAGCCCTTGCACTGCTCTAAAGAGTATCAAGGGGAACAGTTCAAAATTCATCCAGAAATGCCCATCTGTTGGCTTGGCATTTACAGCCTGTCCCTCTGCTCCTCCCTCCCTGCTCTGCTGGAAGGTCAGATGGCTGCAGGGCACTCAGGGTGGCCCAGAGAGGGGCTCAGCATCTTTTTGGGGGTGTTGGGAGCTGGAGGCAGCAGCCAGGCTGTCCCAGGGAAAGCAGGGAGTAAGCCAGTGATTTTTTTTTCTGTTGGATGCAAAATATAGAAAGGGGGAGTTGTGGTGTTTGCTGTGATCACTAAATTACCTGAGTCACTCTGTGGACTCGGCAGCATTCCTGATGCTTTACCCAAACCCCAGTGTCCTGCTTCTCTGCACCTTGCCAGTGCCAGAGATCTCCATGAGCACCTCATATCCCATGAGCTTCCCCCTGTTTTTGTGGGAAACCAGCAGAGAAACTTGGGCAGTGTCCCAAATCCCCTGTGAAAACCCACACCCTGCTCTGAGATCGGGCTGGTTTCACTGAAAACAGGGGTTTTACCTCCGTGTGAAGCCATTTGCAGCCACATTGGGAGGGATTAGGGGGAGCCCTGGCTTGGGTGGGTGCCTGAGCTGCCAAAGAGCCCTTTGCACCCCCGGGTTGTGCTGATTGAAGCAGGATCGGTATTAAAATATGTGTCTTTACTACAGAAGAGGGAAAAAAAACCCGCAGCACATTAACTAGTGCAGGCAACAGTGAACTGAAGAGCAGCTGAGCAGAATATTTTGAGTTACCTGCCCTCTCCTGCTGGTGTTTGCAGCGATCGAAGGCTCATTGTTTCACTTCTCTGCTAAAAAACCCTTAATGAGCTTTTTTTTTTTTTTTTCCTGCCTGCCCTGATGAGTTGTGCTGTGTGTGTGTGTGTGTGGAAATAACTCCTGGATGTGTCTGTGCATTGGAAATCCACTCGGTTGTTTCTGCTCTCATTTGAGAGGCTTTTCTTTAAGCACCTGTCCTTTGGTGTGTGCAGTCAATCAGCGGGTGCTGCTCTCACAATGCAAACAACATCTATCATGTGGCAGGGGAAGTTATGGGAACGCTTTGTTACCTGTTCCAAATCATTTGCAATGTGCAGGAATGGCTGCGATCCTGATGAATATGCTCCAGGGTTTAAGTGTGAGCCGGGTTTACCCAGGTGTTCTGCTGGGATGCTTAAAAATGAGGGTTTTTTTCCTTTAAATTTTGGGGATGTGGCCCTTGGGATTCTTGTTTCTGCAGGGGGAAGGTATTAAAGGGCTGAATGGTCACCTGGTGTAAACCAGGAGAGACTTTCTGGAGTTGCATTTGGGCTTCAAAGGCTGTTGTTTTGGTGGGACTCTGATTTATGCCAGCTCAAGATCTATTCCTAAAACTGCTTAAAGCTTAGCATTCCTCTCTCAGCATCCCTATGAGATAAGGATTTACTGCAGCTGTTTGAAAAATGCAAATTTTTTTTTTTTTTTCCCCAGGAAATATGTTTTCTCATAAAAATGCTTCTTCAGTGTGTGAAAATATTTCATGGGCATCTTTAAGGTTTTGATGGGAGATGGAATTTCCAGAAAGCAAAACATTTGGAGCTTTCTTTTTTAGAACACTGGGTTTGCTCGTGGTTCTCAATTATTTACATTTTCCTTATGATAAGAAGTGTGATAAATGAAAGCAGGCAAGTTTCTCATGCAAACAGAAAATGGTATTTTTTGGGGGAGAGCTGCTTTTCAGTGAAAGAATCGCATTGTATTACAGTGTTCCAGCAGCTCTGCAAGTGACAAGCTTAAGCTTAAAATGAGAAAATCCCGGGTTCAATTTTTATTTGGCAGATTTCTTTTGCCTTTTATCAGCTTCTGCAAAGCAGCCCATGCTTTTCCCCTCCTAGTTAAAGAGCAGAATCAATATCCAAGGAGGGTCAACCAGCTTACAATTCATTACATGTATGTGTTTCTGTCTGACAGTGCAATTCTTGTTTCTCATTTTTCTTGTCAACTGTTTCTCGGAGAAAAAAAAACAATGAAAGAAAGAAAGAAAAGCAGGAACAGACAAAAAAGACAGAGAGATTTACCCAAGTCATCAAGTGAAATGAAAGCTGACAGGTTTTCTAATGTTACATGCCCAGAACAAAAAGGATTCCTCACTCTGCTCCTCTGTAAATGCTTAGAATCCTTTGTGTGGGTCTGTGCTATTCACTGGGAACCTCAGCTCCAGGATTCCCCACTAATTCCTTTAAAAATGTGCCCAAGATACTCCTTGGCCTTGCAAGAATTAAGCAGCAGACCAAAGGCAAGCAGCAGCAGTGAATTGTTGGGATCTCTTCCCGTTTTTGTCACTGGATGTGCCCCACTTCCCCCAGGCACTTCAATTCTTTTTATTTTCTTACCAAAATTTTTCCTTGTGTGGCAAAAACCGAGGCAGCTTTGGGAAGGGTCAGGATTCAAGACTTCTGGAGGCATCTCTGTTGGGGAGAAGCTCCTCTGATGGTTGAAGTAAGCAGAGCATCTTCCACAACTTTTAATCAAAGTTTTCCCATGATCAGATATTTTTGCAAGTACTTTTGAATTCCCCCCTGTCCCACCTCCCCATGGCCTGAAGGATAATTGCTCCCTTCTTTTTTTTTTTTTTTCAGAACAACCTTTCACATGAGAGAAATCTGCTCTATCTCCAGTTCAGAAAACTCTTACCTGGGCTCAGCAAGCCAATTCCATTTGACCTTTCTTTGAGGCTTCTGTTTCCTAAGCCTCCCATCCATCTGCTGGCTGAGCTGGATGTGTTGATACCCAGCCTAAGCTGAGCCTTTGTTCACCAGCCTTCAACTAAACAATTTACATCCCACACCCCTCTGCCTGCAGGAGGGGGGAAATCACAACTACTGACAACCCTAAAAGTCAGGGTGGTCCATTCCTGTGTCTCAGAGCCACAAACTCGAGTGTTTGCATTGCAGAGCACTTGGCTTTGGCTGAGGATGGGACCAGCCACTGCCACCAGCCTTTTGCCATCTGGCTTTTGTCACAAAACGTGTTTCCCAGTGGGATCTGCTCTCACAGCTCATGCCCTCTGAAGCTGGCACATGCAATTTATTCTCCTTGCCAGCCAAAGCTTGATTGAAGCTGTGGAAAGCAGTAGAACCCCTCATCCCAAAAAGCTCCGAGTCTGGTCTTATCCCTTGATCTTTCCCCGAGTTTCTCTCCACTCAGATGCAATCCCTGTCACTGCTGACAGCTGCAGCTTTCCAGAAATGCAGAAATAAACTACTCATGCATCTCCTCCTTAGCTTGGCATGACTTTCCTGTCATGTTTTCCCCCAGTACTTGATGTTTGTAAGTCTCTTCAAGTCATGTTGGCTGCAGGACCAGAACAAGCCACAGCTACTATTTCCCTCCTCTCTCTCTCTCTCTCGACTCAGCTCGAGTGTTTAATTTGCTCCCGACTCTGCTTGAGCAATTTTTGGAGAGTACAGTTTATATTTGTGTATGCAAATAAGCTGAGCAAATATGCTAAGGAGCTCCAAAGATAGATCAGGACGTTTTAAGTACATGCCAGCCCACAGGATAAAATCATCCCAGGCCATTCTGGTCTCCATTAACCCTTTTGTTTGCACCAGTTTGGGGCAGGGGGGCAGCACTGGGAGATGCTCTCCCACCTCCTGTGTTGCTGTTCCATGAGCCAGGCACATCCACAGTTATGTATTCAGATATTGGTTGTCTTTCATGTCCTTTTATTGTAGAACAAGTTGTTCCAGGAGCTGCAGAAGCAGCACAGCCAGCTTTCCTTCAGCTTTCCTGGTGATTTATGTCGGAGTCTCTGGTGCCCAATAAAATGTGAGCCTCTGAAGCTTTGTGCATGGTTGGAGAGTTCATAAAAATCCTCTTCCCTGTGGATGCTCTGATATCTAATAACAGAGCTGAGCCTGGCTGTTGCCTCTTCTTTAGGGGCAGGGAAAGAATTTGACCTTTCTCCTTGAATTCCTGCCAGTGGTTATAAAACTGGCAAAAAAAGAAAAAAAAAATTGAGTTTCCTTTAAGCTGGTGGGTCGTTGAAATTGGTTCAAACATCTCTTAAAGAACACTGGGTTTCTAATTTGATTTCCCTCCCCATAAGAGGGGAAATGAGATGCTTGTCATTCACTGGGACTGACAAACAGCTCCTGCAGAATAAGCTGTTCAGGCGGAAACATTCCAGAATAGCATGGACACACTCTTCTGCAACATAAGTGACTTGACTGGAGAATAATTACTCCACTTTGGAAGGATGCTAATTACTTTGGAGTGGGTTTTATTCTGGAATGAAAACCTGCTGTCAGAATGTCCTCTGGGAGGCACGATGGAATAGTTCCTCCAGCAGTCACTACTCCAGACATTTTCCTCTTGGAGACGATGGAAATAATCTGAAGAGTCACTGACTGTTCTGCTGCTGAACCTGGGGAAGGTGTGAGGGAAAAGGATCTGAGCAGATTTCGGTGCTGTTTGTAGTGCAGGGTTGATTTAACCTTAGAGGATGTGGAAGAAGGCACAGCTTTTTATTGCTGTTCTTAGTTTAGTTCCTTAAAGAAATGAGCCTTACATAATCAGTGTCTGGATCTGGAACTTCTGCACCATTAGCTCACTTCAGCCACATTAAACAGAGGACAGGAGGGTTCAAGTGTTGGATTTGCACGTGTTTGGGTGCTCAGAGAGATCCTGTGGCATCTGCACAAAGGGAGAGGCTGCAGAGGATAATTCCTGATAAAACATGAAAGCACCTTTATAATGGAATGACCAAATGTTTTTCCTCTCTGAAGGAAAGCTCTCCACTGGAGGCCAACACCTTCCCAAATGGCAAAGCCCACACCAGATCCACAGAAGGGGTTTTTGTGTTCAGAATTATTTATTCTTGGTGCTTTAAATCTTCAGCAGCTCCCTGAGCTTCACAAACTGTTCTCTCAGACTGAAATGTGGCCAGGTCTGAGGAGGAAGAGGTGCTGCTCCTTCTCTGCTCTTCCTCCTTTGCTGCCCCAGACTCACTCGGAGCCAGAGCATTTTCCTTTCTGTCCTCTCCCTTTGGGTTGGGTTGTTTTCTCATTTATCTGCAAGAGTGGAACTGAACTCTGCAGGTGACCTCCCTAACTGGGGTCAGGTGGCACCTCAGGGTGGTGGAGTGGTTTTGCAAATGTATTGCTGTGCTTGCAGCCAAAAGCAATCTCACCTGAAGCCTTTGCTAGACAGCCTAATCTAAATCCTTCCCCCTCAGGTCTGAACAGCAGATTGGAAGGTGGGGGAAAATCCTTGTTGCTGGGGACCTGATTTCCCACTGCCAGAATGAACATTTTGGGTTGAGATTAATTTTATTTACAGCACTGTGCTGAGAAAGGCAGCACCTATAATTACATCTGCTCTGCTCACTGTGTTGTCTTGGGGAAGAGAGGAGGCAGGTGAGGGAGGTTCTGCCACACTTTGGGCTGTGGATGGGACATGGAAAGCACCTCCTTCTCTTGGTCAACTGCCTGAAGAGTCGTTCTGGATAAAATGCTCCTTTCTCCTGGGTTTTGAACACTCCTGGTGAGTTATCTCTGAGCAGAATATGGATCCTCACCCACTGACTCTGCAGAATGACATAATGGGAGCACTGGGTTACCTGTGCCCATTCCAGGATGGTTCCTGGCATGGAACCATCCTAAATGATACAGGATATAATGTGATGCAGTGCTGGGGCACAGGGGTCAGTTCTTGGCATTGTGTGGACACAGAGTGGGGTGATTTGGGGAGAAAGGGCTCTTTGAGGTGCCCAAAGCTGGCTGTGACCCTGCAGAGCCCTGTCCCCACTGTGTGCCCTGGTTGCTGCTGGTGGCTGGTGACAGGCAAGTGCCTGCTGGAAGGGCTGGCACCTTCCCTGGGCTCTGGGATGTGTTCCCAGATCCAGGCACAGCGGGGATTCTTTTGCATGTGTCAACATTAGAAAGCAAAAGCCAGACACATGGAAATATTGAAGAATCTCTTGCCCGGCCCAGCTCTTGTGCTTTTATTTGTCAACACTTATTTTTGTTTCCTGACACAAAGTGGAAACATTTGGTCAGTGCTTTGGCTCGTGTTCCTGCTCAGCCTTCAGTGCCACTTGGAAGGATGTTCCAGGCTCCTTTAGTCATTTCTGTCAGGCACTGACACCTTAATCAAGTTGTAAAATGCTTGGATGGGGGGGAAAACAGTGTTTTACTTCCAGGAGGTGTTTTCCTGCCTCCAAGGGCTGCCCTTTGATAGAGGGAGTATTATCAAAACCTTCTGCAGGGTTGTTAAACTTCTGATCATTTGCCTTAGTAAATGAGATGGTAGTGCACAGAGTTGGACAGAAGTGAAAATAATTTGGCTGAGCTTATGCTCAATGGTCCAAGTCTTAGTTGGAGTCTTAATAATTTGGATGCAATTACCTTCCTTATTATGGTCAGATAAATCAGTGCTCAGAGTGGAGACTGGGGCAGATTTGGGTGTGTTTGCTCTGTTCTTTGTTCCCACCTCTGCATTTGGCCACTGGATAGAACAGGGTAGTGGATTAGAGGGAATATGGGTCTAACCCAGCACAGCCTGTCAGACCTGCAATTAAGACCTTGAATTCACCCTTTCTATCACTTATGAAGCTGATAATCAGAAATATCTTGTTTTGCCCATAAAAGAGGACTGATTACTTCAGAGAATAATTCCAGCAAAGATTTGCCCCATACACTGAGTTGTGGCAGCTCTTCTATTTCTGCTTTTCACAGACACCTTTGGACCTTGAGAGCAAACACTGAACTTCAGCTTCTCCACCTCTGGGTGGGAAGTGTGGATCCCTCTCCTCCTGTCATGGGGTTCAGATAAATTCATCCCAGCTCGTGCCATGTCTGAGAGCCTGGACTGAAGCAGATAAACACTGAGCTGGAGAAAATTGTGCTTCTCAGAGATGAACACTGAGGCAACAGCCAGAGCTCCAAGAGGTCCAGAGCTGAGATTGCTTTAAATAACATGAGTTATTCCTGCTTGTGCCTGTGCCTTACATCTCTAAGCACCTACAATTTGCTTTGCCAGACCTGTGCCCCTCTGGTGTGCGGGAGCTGATGCTGGGAACATCCTTAAGCACCTTTTTCTCTCATCACAAGCTGCCTGTTTGCATTATTTATGACTCATTCTCTAACGCCTGCACTGACTACAACAGGCACTGAGCTCATCCCATTTATTAAATTAAATGGTTAGAAGTTGAACAACTCTCTGCAGAAGGTTTTCAGAACACTCCCTCCACCAAGGGGCTGCTGGAATCAGCCCAACAGCTCCTGTTCCCCCCCTCAATCAGAGTGGGGGCTGCAGCAAATGTTTTACAGCTTCATCAGGTGTCAGTGCCTGACACAAATGACTGGAGAAGCCACAAGAGCTTTGCTGTGACACAGCTGTCAAAATAGCAGAGTGCTCTGCAAACTTTGATGTCTTTCTACCTGTATCTATTCTTTAATTATTTTTTTTCCAATGGATTCCTGTTTTCTAACGAGTCTCTAGGTGTTCATACAAAGACCACTGCAAAAAAATCAGCCAAAATATTGCTTGTTTCTTAATCTAGGGGCGTGTGTTTTCCTCTAAACCCTCCCCTCCCATTTTATTTTGGAATATATTTGTGGTTTATCATCTCCCCATGCACATGCACTTGGCATGGAGGCTTTTGACAAAGCCATAACTGAAGAGAGGGGCACAAAACAAAGTCCTGGGCATCCCACCTGCAGTGCCTGCAGTAAATCCCAGAGCAGAAGGCTGGAACCAGATGAGAAATGAAGATTGGAGGTGAAGCCTCTCCCAGGTCCGTGGTCAATGGCCAGAAAACATTGTGGAGTAGCAGAGCACATGTTTATACATCAACATGTGTTTAAGGCATTGATTCCTCCTGGCAGGCTCTTGTGGAAGGCAGGCAGCACGTGTGAGCTGAGGCTGTCAAGGGAAATTGGAAGCTCAGAGTTGTTTGACAGGTATATTATTCCAGCTGCCCTTGACTTATTTACAAAACAAGGCAATGAGGCCCCTGATGTGGTGCCAGTCAGAGCTCTGGAGCTGCTGGTGGAGCCCCTCAGAACTGGCCTCAATTTGGTTGACATTTTAAAATGGATGGAGGAGGAGGAAGGAAATAAAAGATTCTTTGCTTCGCCACCTGTCAGGGAGTCAGAGTTCCTGTGCTCTGGGGGAATATCAGGGTTTGTTTTTTCTGTGCCAACCTTCCTGTTCCACACCTTTGGGCAGCTCCATCCAGCTCCATGGTGGCACTGGGATGAGAGCCACTGCTGGGAGAGGTGGGAAGGCAGATTTTGGTTCCTTGGGGAGGCTGAGCAGAGCTGGGAATGGCTCTGACTGGTGTCCTGCTCGTCCCTGGGCTGCTCAGCTGATCCCTCCTTTGGTGGGAGCCTGGATTTATGGATTTAGCCTCACCCTTGTCAGCTCAAGGACTTTCATTTCCCCTTTTAAGCTCTCTAATGTCGCTTCCCAATATCCCTTATTTGCTTTATATCCCTCATTTCTGGTCCTTTCTGCAGCTGACAGGTTCTGTAAATCACCCCTGGGGAGGGTTTCTGTTCCCTGAGCACCCAGACAGGCAGGACCCAGGAGTCTGCAGTGGGTGATGTGAATACTTCTGTTTGTTCCTCTCCAAAGCTGTTCTTCCATGCTTGTTTTCAGACAGTTGAAGCTTAAGGAATTGGTTTTGAGCAGTGGTTTGGAGCCTGGCTGCTGGAGGGAACTTCACTGTACCCTTGAAGAATTACCTAATGTAGTGAGATGCAGTTGTCTGGTTACCTAAAGTGTTTCTTTCTTGCACTTCCAGAGAGGAATTGCTGACTTCTATCAGTGTGTGATATGAAATTGTGTTTCCTGAAAGCCGCATCCCTTTCCACATGCCAGAACTCCAGCAGAGCAGGGGTGGGGGGTATAAAAAGGCCCCTCAGTTAATGCCTTCACCTCCAGAGTTGATAAAAATTCCATCCCTGCCACAACTTCTGACATCTGTACAGTTCCATTCTATACACAAAACAAATGCAATTGTTCTTGCTTCTCTATCTGATTTTTTAAAGCATCTCAGAGCAGTTGGTGTCTGGGTATTTACTCCATCCACTGCAGCCAGGCTTCACTTCCAGGCAGACAATGTAGGGCCTACAATAATACAAATAATGAGGCTTTTCACTTTGGGATGTTTATCCCCTTTGCCCTTCTCCTTCCTGAAAGATAAAGAGCAGGACTTTAGTGTTCTCAGGGGTTTATTTTGTGCCCTGCAAGCTCCCTGCAGGGCCAGGATTTTGGATTCCCTGAGTTCTGGGCAGTGGAATGGTCTCCTGGGGTGAGGATCAGGCCAGGGAGTTGTTCTGTCTGTGCAAACTTTCCAGGATACCCTGAGGGTTGTCCCTTTTGTTCAGGATGCTTTGACCTGGTTGCTGCTGATAGACACACAGAGAGCCTCATTCACATATTTTTTTATATATGTCTTTGTGGAAGGAGACATGGCCTGGCATGTGTTTACCTGTGTGCTTTCACTGAGGGTGTTTTTTTCTGTGTAAAATGTATTTTTGTGCACAGGGCCCCTCCTCAGACAGTGCTGAGAGAGGCAAAGTGAGGTGATTAAGTGAAACACTCACTTCTGTGTTCCTGGAGAGCTGGAATGGGAATCAGCCCTGACTCTGCAGCGTGTTCAGCTCATGCCTCCTGTCAAACTTCAGTGCAAAATTCCACAGGCATCAGGCTCTAGAAAACTACTGAGGCATTCTGGAAAGTGCAGGGGGTTTTGTCCTGTGCTGAGGGGTGAGGCACGAATAGACCTGGGGAAAAAATATCTAAAAATGAGTTGTCCTTTTGTGGTGTCAGTTGGCAGAGCCAGAGCCCCTGTAACCACCTTGAGCATCTCTGTGCCTTTACACTGGGGGAGTGTGGGTGTGTTCCTGAAGCTGTGCTGCCTCAAGAACAGACTTTCCCATGAGGTTTTGATTTTCCCTGATGCCCTTTGGGGCACAGAGGCATTACCTGGAGTCCTTCACAGCTGAGAAGGCACTGAGTGGCTCAGGGATACTGCAGAATTCTGGCTGCTGCAGCCCCTGGCAGTGCAATCCCCTGCCCTTGAAAGCAAGGGGAGATAAAGAGATAGCATGTGCCTGGCCAACAGAATGAGTGGTTTCATTAAAGTGTGTGAAAAGCCTTGCTGTTTTTCAGCAGTGATTAAATGAAAATATATATACACGCAGGAGACCTGATGTCAGCCCTGTGGGCGACACAGCCTGAGATGAGAGACTGAAGAAATAAAAAATTGTCACTGCTGTTATGAATTCCCTGTGCCCTTAGGTTGGAGGGTTTTCCTTGATGACAATTTTTTAATATAGTGTATTGAAATCACTTTGAAGCCAAGAATTCAGGCAGTAGCTGGCAAGAGAGGGGATTTGCCAGGAGCCTGGCAGAAGGAGGGATTCCTTTAGACAAGTGTAGAAAGTAAACTGAGGGGAACCTGAAAAGGACTTCTGGGTTCTCCTGCCTTCTGATGTTGAGCACATCTCATCACACTGACCAAACCCCCTGGGGATGTGGTTTAGTCTGGATTTTTGGCTCCTGGGGGTCAGGGAGGCTGCTGGGACTGGAAGCTTTTCAGAGCAGAGAAGAGATTTGTCTCCTTCCAGCTGGAGATGTTACAGCCTCAACCCCTTTGCTGCCTCTCTGCATGAGACTCCAAGATGCTCAACAAGTGCCTGCTGAGATATTGTCTCCAAAGTATTCACTGGAACTTCAGAAAGCTGAAAATACAGGTCATTGCTCAGGTGGGAGGCAGGTGTTCAGCTTTCCCTGTCACTGATACTTACTGGAGCTTTCTAGGCCATGCACATACTTTGCTTTCCCCCCTCCTTCCTCCCTGTTTTACAGCTCACCTTTAAATTCTCCTTAGAGAACAGAACAGGCACAAAGGCAGCACAGAAGGGCAAGCAACATCCTTGTCAAAATCCTTGGTGTCAAAAATAGCTGCCTGAGAAATTCTTCCTGCTGCTGCTGCTGCTGCTGCTTTAAGCTAAATTATGATCATAAGTTGCCGTCCTCGAATTTTCCACCAGTGTCCTTCCCTCCACAGCACCTCCCAACCCTCTCTGGCTCCAGGGCCCAATCCCTTCCTCTCATGTCAGACATCACAGGCAGCAAGTGCTGCAGAGTCCAGGGCTGGCAGATCAAACACCTCTTAATGAATGTGAGACCATTGGCTTCATTAGTCACAGCCTTATATGTCTTTACAAAGCTGCCTTGCCTTGGGGGAGGAGGGAGTGAGGGGTCATTGCTGAGGGAGGAAAGGGGTGTTTGAGTTATTCAGCTGCCCAGCTCAGCCTCTTGCTACTGAGCAGTTCCTGCTGCAAATTTTGTTGGCTTTATTTTAGACATTTTAGTGCAGAGCTGCTGGTTGCCCTTAAGCTGAACGTGTCCCTCCTTCACTTTCCCTTCTTTTGTACCTCTTTAAATCTTCAGGCTCAGTTCTGCCCTTACCTGATCAGGTCACATCTGCTCCCTACTGAATCCAGGGGTGGATTTGCAGCCCCCCAGGTGCTGCCAGTGGCAGGACTCTGCTTTGTCTTGCTCTGTTCATGACACATAGAGTGAGGGGTGGCTGATCAGTGGGTGATGGTGAATCCTGGTCCCCTCTTAAATCAGTGTCACAGGAACCACTGTGATCACCTGAATTGGGAAGGAAAGAATGCAGGGGATTAACTGGAGCTCCACTCTCTGAAAAACTGAATCACCCAGCTTGGAGTGAGCAGGATGTGAGGGTAAACAAGGAGTGAGAAATGGGACAGAGCCCTTCCAGCCCCAAAGAAGGAGCCAAGCAGCAGTTTTCATGAGTGTGTGTTGTGGCTGCTGCTCTGAGGAAGAGAACTGGGAAATGCACATTTAATGGCTTGGTGCCAGCTGTGGCCACTGGGTTATTTGTCACCCTTCCCTTGGCTGGGCTTCCTTTTGCTGGTGTTAGAGGCTTGCTCAGCCTGGGAGCTCTGGTTTCAAATTCTAATGTGGCTTTCTACAAGCTTTCCCTTCTTTCTTTACATACAGAGGGCTTATCTCTGTCCACGATGTTCCAGACAGATGAGATCTAACAAGGAGTGTGAGGTTTGTATGGTCCCATGGCCTCTGAAAATCAGTCTGACAAACTTCAGGTGCCCAAAGGCAAATTTTGAAGTGTGGATAGACTTGAATAGACAGAAAAAAAAACTTCTTTGAGCCTCTGATGTTTGTGGAAGGAAAGGGAAATTTTGGGCTCAGGCTAAAATGGTTTCCTTAAAGGAGGAGAAGGATTTTCTGCCTGTGCCACAGGAAAAAGTGTTGTTCTGGAGTGATTCAGGAATTATCTCAGGAAATGTAAAACTTACAGGCAAAGGGGCTCTGCCAGTGTTCAGATTTTAATCAAGACCAGTTAAAAGCTCAGGGATGGGGAAGGAAGGGTTATCTGTAAATAAAGAACTCTTGAAACCTCAATGTGCAGCACTAGTGGAGAGGGCTGAGCAGGGCAGAAATGTGTGGAAACCCTGCAAGGGAACAGGCAATAAATGCACATAAATTCTCCATGTCCAGAAGAGCAAGTGCTGGGTTTCAGTGCTGTCAGAAAGAACTTGTGACTTTATCTCCAAAGGCCAGATAGTTTGTGATGGGGGGATGAGAGCTTTTGCTGCTTGCAGTGAAGAAATATTGGCAATAAAAATTCTCCAGACTTGCTTTTAGGCTGCCTTTGTGTCATTTGAATAATTTTCTAGATCCTATTTGTTTTCCTTGGTGAGTCAGAAATTCCATTTACCATTGACTTAGTTATAGGGACACTACCTGCAGACTGACACACAAAAAAAAAGTGAGCTCCTCAAGGTAATTTGAATTACTCACACCTAGTTCAGCCTTGTTTCCCAGGTCAGTGTGAATTAGAAGCAATTTGGCAGCTCAGAGCTGAAAAGGACCACACTCCATCCTCCAGACCTTTAAACGATCAGCTTCCCTTCCTCAAAGCATGTTCAGCTCAATTTGCCTCCACTTTTACATCTCAGATTTCTCTGTAGCCCTTGATCAATATGTTTTCCCCTGCCCCCAAAATAAATTGGTCTCCAATTAAGTTCTTAAGCCTTGGAGAGCATCCAGATAAAATTGCTCTACTTCCTGTTGGACTTGTCAGGGGGAGAAGATGAAGTTTTCTCTTTAAAAGCCTCATGCAAATGTTCAGCTTTTGCTGCTGTTCAATAAAGTTGATCATTTTACTCGGGAAGTATCAATGCAATTTTCCAAGCCACTAACTTAAAGATTGTATCTGGGTAAATGCACCCATCCCTTTTTCTCTCATTTGTGTTGTGAACAAACAAAAAGCAAAAAAGAAAGTGGCTGATGTCTCCCTGACAAACATTATTATATCTCCCATAAATCCCTGAAAATCTGTCCAAAAGAGACACCAACCACTGCATTTTTGCAAGTCCCTATTCCATCTGTGTCTCAGCCAGAACACTGAATGCAGAACCAGGGAATGTCTTTCCACCCCATTACATTTCCCAGTGAAATATGTGAGAATTACCTCTGCTGTTCATAGGAAGCCATCAGGACATAAAACAGAGAAAATGAAATATTAACTTTCCTATCCAACCCAGTAATGGCTGTTATGTTTTGTATTATAACACATTAAGGTGAAGTTCCTGAATAAGAAAGAAATAAATAAATAAAATCCCAAGCTCCCATCTAGGCAATATTCTACAGAAATGACACACTGATGGTAGATGATAAAATTGGAAAGTGGGGGGGGGGGAATATAATATATTCACAGTTTAGATGACAGTGAATATAAAGACAGACTGAGCTTAAGTGGAAGTTGCAAAATATCCCTGAGAAGTCTTATTCCCTCCAGATTGCTACCAGATACCCTGGTAAGTGTGTATTTGTACCAGCAGAAAAGCAAAGCCTTATGGATCCATGAAGTAAAAGCATCTCTATTGCCTTTTAGTTCACTGAGATTGCAGAAAACCTCAATATTTGTCCTTTTTTTAGCAGCCTCCTTGTTGTGTTGCCCTTGAGCTGCTCCCTGGCTCAGTGGGGAGGGTGAACACACACCCAGCACAGGAGCCTTGGGAGGGTCTATTCCCCACGTCTTGGGCCAGGGCAGGATTGGTTTTGCTTTACTTTGTGAAAAAATTTATTTTCTGTTGGATTTTTAACCCTCTTCCTCTGTTTTGGTGGGATCTGCTCTGAATCTGGAACCTGCAGGCAATAAAAACATCTTGAGACACCAAGAACCCAGACCTGGGGCAGGAGGGACAAACAACCCTTTCCTTCACTGCTTTTCTTTCTCTCTCTGTTCACTTTTTTTTTTTGCACCAACTAATTCCTTTCATTACTGAGGAGGAAAGATAATTGGGAAATAACCATCCCATCCTTTCCCTGCTCTGCTTCTTCAAAAGCTAAATATACCTTCACCACTGTGCTGCTCATTTCAATGTGCTCCACTGAAAAGGATAAATGCTGGGTCATTATCACTAATTGCCTCATTTTGTAGCCCAGTCTTGGGTTATTTGTTTGGTTCCCGAGGACCTGTTTTCTTCTTTGGGGTTCTTTGCTATTACAGCGATTTCCTTGGTAGAAACTTCTCCATTTTTTTTTCCTCTGAAAGATGAGGTTTGAAGCCCAGATTTGCAGAAGATATCGTGGTTTTCAGATTTCTACAGGAGTTATGTGCTCAGATGCCTCGGAGTAAATGGTTCTTACTGTGGGTCTGCCAATTAAACAATCTGGAGGCCAGGGAGGCAAAGGGGTGAGAAAAACAATGCAGTTGATAATGTTTAGGCTTCAAAATGATCTTCAATTAGTCAGAGGGACCCAGGTGTTCTAAAGCAGCTGAAGGAAACACGATGTACAAAGGGGAGGCAGCCGATAACATCGGGGGCATTTTTCCCCCTCGTTTTCTGGGGTTGGAGCTTTTCCTTAAAGCACATCCCCAGTGAGGAGTTAAATGGGTGTTTTAGTGGAAGGGTTCTTAGCAGAGATTTTCTCTCCATGAATGCACCAGACCAGCTTTATTTCCTCTTTTAGCTACTGTGTAGTAAATGAATCCCTGGAAAGGTTGCATTTCACACACCCCCAGGTGACAGGAGACACTACCCTACATTTTTCCTTATAGAAGGGAAAGATTTTCCTGCAGATTTCAACAAGATGCTTGGACTCGGCCTGTGTGAGACCTGTCTGTGGGTCTTAGAAGTTGGTACTCTGCAGAAATTACAGGCCCTGTGTGAGATTTGACCTGAGATCAAGAAATCCTGGGTCACAGAACCATCACTGCCCTGATTCCTGGCACTCAAAGTACCTCCAGGTGATGGAGGGTCTCGCTGGGAAGTCACAATGAAAGTGAAGTGAGAAATGGGGAAACCCCTTGTAGCTCATTTATTCTGGTTTTTAGGAACTCAGCCATTTCCCTGGAGCTATTCCCTTCATCTGCTGGAGGAAGGGATGAACATACTGGGAATTACAGGGCTCACCAGAATGCATTTGTTGCTACCACTTGCTCTCTTTGTCTGTGGCCAGACAGTAAACAAATCTCAGCTCGTGGTTTAATGGTGTGATAAGCAGCTGGAGAGAAAGGAACTTGCTGCTTTGGCCTTTCATCTAAGTGCTCTTGACACGGTGCTCGAAAAACTGTGGCCACCTCCTGCTGCAGGGGAGTGAGGAGCTCCCTGCCCTCTGGGCTGGAGGGAGGGAAGGGGACAGACACTCAGTCCTTGCTTTGTGGATGGAAGGAAAGAGCCTCCTCCTCTCCTGGGGCCTCAAACTGGAGGAGAATGCAAATAGATCTCGGTAAACATGTGCCTGAGAGGAGGGGAAGGTATTTCAGACGGAGTTAGTCATTAACAGGAGGATGTGGAGGAAGGGAAAGCGCAAGAGTTCTTGGTGGGCTGTTTCTGAACACTGGAAGGGAAAGGATCTCAGTGCAGGAGTAATAAAACAGTTGGATTGTTCCAGCCCCCTTTAACTCCCAGTCCCTGCAGGCACAAACCTTTCACTGATGTTCTGACTGAGGTGTGGACAGGCAAATTCAGGGCTGGCTCTTTTCCTGGCTACAACCCACCCGTTTTCCTCCTCCCAGGTACTTCCATTGCCCCTTTCTCAACAATCCATCCTTGCTGTGTGTGAGATGGACCTGAGAACCACTGCTGAGGCCAAGGCAAGGAGCAGGCAGGGCTGTCTGACCAGAATGTGCTTTTACATCCCCTTGAGCAGAACACGGGACTGTGTGAACTCCACCTGCCTCCCCCATCCCAGGAGGCAGATTTGGCATCTTCTAGTGCTCCCCCCTCCCTGTCCCATAGCTGGGTGAGGGCTCTGGTGGGCTCAGCTGCTCTGCCCCTCCCATGGGAGAGGTGCTGTGGCATCCCCATGGATAGCACTGGATATCTGCAGCTCAGTGAGCAATGGGATGGTCCCTGCCCTCCCCACAACTCAGACTCACTGGTGCAGGTGACTATTGACTCCGAGGGTGAGGGATGAGGGTTTCTTGGAGGAGAGGAGGCAGTTAATCCTGGGAGAGCTCAGCCTAATGAAGACAGCCCAGTTGAGGCTGTGACCTCTCTCCTTCCCAGAGCAGCTTTCTGCAGCACCCAGCCAGATGCTGAGAAATTAGTGTGCTAAGAGCAGCCCTGAAGATGCTGTTTAAACTAAAAGCACCATCCATAATTCCATTTGAGGCCTTTCCAGGGCAAGCTTTGTTTGCAGCACACTATGAAATTAATTTTTATTTGGAGGCTTGTGGGGGGAGAGCCATAAAAAGCAAATAGAGAGAAGGTGCAGACAGAAGCTGCATTACAAATCCCTGCAAAAAGGCAGTGCAGGGTCTGCCAGAGTGGTCAGTGCCCAAAGTCTGCCAGGCAGAGGGTCCACACAGTGATAGCTGTGAGGAATAGAGTGTTCTGGAAGAAAGCAATCACTTATAATGAACAGGGAACCACTTTACAAGCATTTTATGTGCTATTAAGGACACATAAGCCAGAGGAAGAGATAACTATCCCTATTAATAATGATTAATCCACTCCTGTTAGCAGCTGAAGCCTTAACTACCTGCTAAGACCAGACACTGCACGTGCACTTTCACGTTCAGAATTTAACATAATTATTATTTATCACCATTACTTTGTTGTTCTTTGTTTTGACAAACACTATCAATATTTTTTCATTGCTCTGTGAACATTCCTCTGTGGTTTCTTGCTCAGGTACAACGTCACAGACTAAACCACAGGCAGAGCTTTGCCCAGTTGCTGATGTTTTTTTTGCCACGATCTGGAATTTAAGGTGCCTTTAAAAGCTGTGCCATTGCCAGGCAGCCCCAGAAGGGCTGTGAGGCTGAGCAAGGCAGGGAGGCAGCACTGGCATGTTCTGTTCTAGAAAGCAAACTATTAGCAGGGGCCTCTTAATCTCTGCAGTGAGAGGAACATGCTCTGACTGATTGCTTTCTCCCAGAAAACTTAATTTCCCTCTCGGAGAGGTGAGAGTGCCTTGTGTGCGCTGGGATTTGGGGGGCAGCTGGGAGTTGTCAGAACAAGGAGCTGATAATCCCACACCTGTGGGGACAGTGAGGGGCCTCTGGCTGTCCCCAGAGCAAGGAGGGACCATCAGCTCTGCAGGGAAATGGGGATTAGGGAGGAAAGGGGTGGGAAGCAGTGGAAATGCCCAGTGAGGAGGGGGACTGGCTCTGTCCCCCCTGAAGCCACTGTGCCCTGGGTGAATTAATGTGGCTGTGGCTTCTGAAAATCTGTTTGCAGTGACAATCAGAGATCATTCAGCTTGGGACAGACCTTTAAGATCAAGTCCAACTGGTAACTCAGCAACTGTCCCCCCAAGTGCCACATCTTCACATCTGTTAAATTCCTCCAGGGATGGTGATTCCATCCCTGGTGCAATTGGAGGCCTTTTCCCCTCATCTTCTCACTTGTTACTTGGGGATATCAAAGCTATTTTATGAGCTAAATGTCTGCTGGTTTTCATAATTAATTTATCCACATACTAAATGCTGTTTAATGTGAATTTTTTAAAGTTTATTAAGGCATGCTTTGCAAATTTGTTTTTTTTATGTAAAGAAGTAACTGGTGGGGTCATGGTGCTTTAGCTTTTAAAATCTCATCCTTGATAGCTGGGGCCTGGGTTTTAAGCTCTGCTTTTGCTCTGTGGTGCCACAGTTCACACAGGAAAATGTTTGCTTCAAGGTGCCTCTCTGAAGTGCAGCAGGCAGAGGTTTGCAGGCTGGCTCTGTGATGATAAGGGAAAAAGAAGGGGGTCTGTTCAAATGAATCTGAGGAGAGGGAAACCCATGACTCCTTCAGGAAGGGTGAAAGTGCACAGTTAAGCTTTAACTAAAGAGTGTCATTAGGGATCTGTTTGTTCTTCTGGGTTTGTGTCTTTCTTTGCCACCAGTGTCCCCTGTTAAAAATTATTAATGGGGAAAACTCTGACACAAATAAAGCAACACATGGGGGATCAGACCTGATACAAGGCTGCCTTCTAAGAATGGCCATGGATGGATTCCCCCTACACAAATCCTTCCTCCCCACCCCCAGCCCCTGCTGCTTCCAAGATGTGGCTCAAAAGTGACAGAGATGGAGATCTCTGGGTTTGTTGGCAGCAGCACAGCGAGAGGAGACCCAGAGGAAACAGCTCTCAGCCCAGAATCCTTGAAATACCAAGGGACCATTGATTTGGGAAAGGCTGCTGCTGGAATTAGGGCACTTGGAATGCTGTTGATTATGTGCTAACATGCTATCAGCTCTGAATTTTGAGTAGGCTTGCAGTGCACTCGAGTTTGACTTCACTCCTTTTCTCCATTCCTGGTGATTCTTTATGTGGAATATATTGATTCCATTTGCCAGAGGATTCGTTCCTTAAATATTTTTTACATGATGTGGATTGTACACGTTCCTAATGGCTTTTGCAATCCTTGTCTTGCACAGGCACCAATAAAGTAATTTGGTTTAAATTGAATGAACTCAGTGAAACAGAGAATGGAAATTGAGAAAGGGAACAGAGAAGTGCAGGATTCTATTGGAGGGGAAGGAAAGCCAAGGAGAGAGTACAAACTAGGGAAAGTTTTTTGGTTTTTTTTCTGAAGCAGAGAAAAGGTTAGGAAAAAAATGACAGGAGGTGACAAAAATGTAAAAGTAGGGAAATATTAGTGGTGACTCAGCTATTGAGACTCCAGCATTTTAATGTCAAAGCCAATGGCAGTTTTCCTTTTGATTTTCACCACAAAAGGGTGGGGTTTCCCAGGTCACCAGTTGGGACGTGGAGCACCAGTGGGCTGATTTCCAGCCTTTGAGGGAAGGGGACTTGGGGGCAGGTGAAAATTGGCCTCAGAGAAATGAGAGCCCTCTCTCCACCCTGGAGGGTCCCCAGGTACTCAGGCACCTTTCCTGACCTGCCAAAGATGAAGCTTTTAATATGTAATAGACTTTCTCCAGGGCCCTGTGGGAGGCCCATAAGTTCTGTGGGGTCACAGAGGTGATTCCAAGAGGAGACTGATGGCTCTGTTCCCATTTCTTGTCCAAGAGGTCCATCCCTCTCCCTTCCCACCTCAGTCAGGCCAAGAGGCCACTCTGTACATCTTATTTGCTTCCATTGTCTGTTCACTTTATTTTTTGCTATATTTTCTGAGAGGGCTCACTGTAGCTTTGATCTGCTTTTTCTCTCTAATTGACAGGGATTCAATTATCCCCCTGGATGTGACTGTCACACTCCCAGCAGCAGAAGTTGGCAGGTGTCTCCTTTGGAGGGGGGTTTCACCTTTCCATCCTCCCCTTCCCCCTTTCTCTTTGGTTTGTTTCCACTCTGGGGTTTGTTTTATTGTGGATTCCATTTGAAAACAAGGAAACCTCAGATAATGAGAGAGTAGGAAAGGCTGAGCTCCCTTTAGGAAGAGCTATTGCTGCCTGTCAGAGCTGCACCCTGAGCCCTTAGATTGGGGTCATTTCATACTCTTTGGGGTCTTTTCTGTTAAAATCACTGGAAGATGATGTCCCTGCCAGTCTTTGAGATCTTTCCAGTGCATCAGGAGCACCTCACCCAGCCAGGGGCTGTTTGTGTCTTGGCCAGAACTAATGGGCAGCTTGTTTTTGGGATGAAATGCCCTTTGAGATCTATAATGGCTAGAAAGCATCCTTCATCCAGCCCCTCCTGGTCTAGTGTGCCTTGGAGCCTGTGCCTGGCTGCTTTATGGAGTGGGGGGTCCTGGAGAGCAGTGTCTTTATCCCCATGGGCATCTGGAAAGGCAGAATATAAGGCACAACTGCAAAGAGCCCAGGAATTGCCATTGTCCCCTCCATTTGCTTCCTAGAGGGCAAGGAGCACAGCTAATGGCATCTTGATATTTAAAACCAGGCAGGAGTTGAAGTATCTCCATTTTTACTGGGTCCCTGACATTTCAGGGAGCTCTTATGGAATAAATACTCAGGCTGAGGAGCTGATGAGGTCTGAGCACCTCCAGCTCTGCAAACATCACTGCCCAAGCTCACAGGTCTGAGGCAGCTGGGACACCTCTGTCTGAGCTGCAAGGGGATCCCCTTGGGATGGGGATCAGCTCTTCCCAGGAAATCCTCTGTCCCTGCTCACTGTGCTTGTGACTGCTGCTGGAGAGGCTGTTTTAGGAGCTGAGACTTTAAAAAGGAGAGGAGGGGTGGCTGGAAGACGAAAGGGTGAGCTCTGAAATCAGTGCAAGGGCCTTGGCTCCAGTGCTCTTGACGGTTCCATATGCCTTGTAATTAAATTGTGAGTAAAAGTGAGGAGCCAACGGCTCCTCTAATAGCAGAGAAAGGAGGCAATCATGGAACTTCCATCTGTCTGCAGATATAGTTTATGGTGGAAATACATTAGGAACCTGGAGCTGTGTGCCAGGCTCAATTAGACTAAACAGGATCAAAGGGCACCCTGGGTAATAAATATCCTTGCAGGATCAAGCTGGAGTCTTCAGATTTATTGCTGGAAGAGATAATAATCGTTAGTGAGTGAAATCCAGCAACCAAAGGAAGCTCAGCTTGGGAAAGGGGTGACATTATATCAGAGAACAAGAACACATGTCTCCTTGCCCTGGGATTACCAGCAGGCTGGAGTTACTGCCTGGATTGCCTTTTATATTCCACTGGAGTTTGGGAAAGGACTCCACAGCCCCTCTATCGATTGTGGGACTGTAATGGGAGAGAGGTGGCCAAGGTAATTGGGGAAGTGTTTAAAATGTACAGCAAGTAATTGAGAGCTAATATAAACCCTAGTTCAGGCCCAGAACCACCTCTCTTCTAATGAGGCATAAGGTGGAAGGAGATTGACTCTGACTTGCTTTGCTACTCCCAGAGAATTGCTTTGCTCTGCTGCTTTCTGGTGCCTCTGTGTGTGCACACACTTTTATTAGTGCCCTCACAGAAAGCATTACAGCATCAGCAGCAAAGCTTTTGTGACACATTGCCTATAGAAACATTACACCAACTGTGGCTGGTCATGGCATTGTGAAAAAAAAAAAGCTGAATTAAATCTTCTTTTACTTCAGCAGCAAATGGAGAATCAAAATATTTTAGTACCGAGCCTTGCTTTCCATCAAATTCTCTCCTGCTCTTGCAAAATGATACAAGAACAAAAAACCACCTAAAGGGAAGGAGTATTTCCTGAAGATGAGCCTGTCTTGCTGTCTGAGTGTGGATTCAGGGATCCAGTTACTCAGGCAATGTTGTTTTACTGCTGTAACAGCTACTGAGGGGAGCACATTGCTGTGATATTTCCCTGCCTATGCTGCTTCCATTCTTCCCCAGGACTGAATTTTTGGAGGAGCTCAGTGTCCATGGAGGCAGCTGGTGGAATGACCCTTTTCTCAGCAGGTTTTCCTCTCAAGTGCAGGGGGAGGCTTTTCCACAAGGTGACAGGGCACGATCTGTCTTGCCCCCTCCTCAAAAAGCAAAACCTCTGGTGGTGGGGAATCCCTGTGCTCATGTGAAGTGTTTCAGACAAGCCTGATGTGATCCCACCTCTGATTCCTGCACCCCTTGGCTGAAAAGCCACAAAAAAAACCCCCAAAACCCAGTGGCAGTGCCAGTATGGAAAATAGTCCAAGGTGCCCATGTGACCCTCAGCAGCACCTGATTATATTGACCATAAGGTATTTCCTCTTAATTCTCTGGTTTGGGACAAGCTCCCACCCAACTCCAAGTGCCAGCCAGGAGACTTTGCTGCTTCCTTTCTTTTCTCTCCCTTTCTTGCTCCTACAGCTGAAAGACAACAAAGCAAAGCAGGAGCTCTGCAGTCTGTAAGTGAGCACCAAACTGTTCCTCCAGATCTGCTTTGCTGCAGCATCTTCCCCCTCTGCCCATCTGGCTGCTGGTGCCATTTGGCTGGGGCTGAGCAATTTGCTGCCTCAGCAAAGTGCTGGTTTAACACCCCCCAGCCTTGATTTAGTGCTCTGGGAAGTGACCACACTCATTGGAGTGCTGAGAGATCCAAACTCCTGCTAAAGGGCAAGTGGAAGCTGCCTCAGAGTGCACTGAGCAGCATATTTCATTGCCTCAGCACCCTTCTGTCTGACAGGCTGTTGTCTAAACCTTCCATTTTTAACCTTTTTTTTTAGCAGTGACTCTATTTATTTGCTCACTGCCTTTTTTTTTTTACATCCTGCTCANCCTCAGCAGCACCTGATTATATTGACCATAAGGTATTTCCTCTTAATTCTCTGGTTTGGGAGAAGTTCCCCACCCAACTCCAAGTGCCAGCTGCTTCCTTTCTTTTCTCTCCCTTTCTTGCTCCTACAGCTGAAAGACAACAAAGCAAAGCAGGAGCTCTGCAGTCTGTAAGTGAGCACCAAACTGTTCCTCCAGATCTGCTTTGCTGCAGCATCTTCCCCCTCTGCCCATCTGGCTGCTGGTGCCATTTGGCTGGGGCTGAGCAATTTGCTGCCTCAGCAAAGTGCTGGTTTAACACCCCCCAGCCTTGATTTAGTGCTCTGGGAAGTGACCACACTCATTGGAGTGCTGAGAGATCCAAACTCCTGCTAAAGGGCAAGTGGAAGCTGCCTCAGAGTGCACTGAGCAGCACATTTCATTGCCTCAGCACCCTTCTGTCTGACAGGCTGTTGTCTAAACCTTCCATTTTTAACCTTTTTTTTTTTTAGCAGTGACTCTATTTATTTGCTCACTGCCTTTTTTTTTTTACATCCTGCTCAATAATTCCATTGAAAGTAACACTGAGAGCACTTAAAATGTGCACAATTTATACCTGGTGTTGGTGCTTTCTGTAAATATTGCTGCTCCTCTTGCTTCTTGCATTTCTCCATTGGTGTTATCACTGTGCTGGAGCTCTGCCTGTCAAGTTGGATCACATTAACACACTTATTTGCTAATTAACGGGTTTTAAGCTGCTAAGAAACAAGGAAGTAACATATTTCTCCCTGTGCCACCACCAGAACACTGTGTTTTATTACACAGAGTTCAAAATATTCTTTTTAGTTTTAAAAGTAGGATTCAGCAATTCATTTCCTCGGAGATACCATTGCTGCTTGTCCTGAAATAACTGATAATAATTATTTTCTGGTGAAAATCTGTGTTTTTCTGTCAGAAAAGCTTTACTTTTCCCTGAGTATTTGGCACATCTCATGTTTACAGGGACACAGAGGTTACTTAGGACATGGAAAATAAAAATATGACTCAAACCCTGCTCTGGGTATTCCCTTGGAGTGTGTTTGCCCCCTCAAATATACCCAAACCCATCTTCATATGGAGTATTTTTCATCCTCTGGCTGCCAGATGTTTATGATTGTTCAGAAATGGATTTGGGGAAGACAATAAATCAGCAGCAGACAGTTGATCTAACAGCTGGAAAATGTAATTACTTCCATGTTTTGATGTCCTTGTTGGGGTTTTTTCCTCTTGGTTTAACTGGAGTTTCTTTTTTAGCAGAAACACTGAGACAAGGAATCCTGGCTCTTGCTCTGTGACAAGGGAAAATGTATTAAAAGGAATGTAATTATGGAAAGACAGGGAAATCTAAAAAAAAAAAAACCAACCCACCCCAAAATCCCAGCATCATTCAAATGCTGGCCCAGGGCAGAATTTCTAGATATAGATCAAAAACAAACTCAACTTGGTCAAATGTTTTTCCTCCTCATGGTTATGTAATTTTTCTGGGCCTTTTGCTGAGTGATGAATAATCTCAAAACTACTGCAAATGCACCTACATTTTTTCTATTTTCTGCATGAGGGTGTGAGCTCTAATGATGTAAGGAAGTGTTTTCTCCCTGATCTAGCAGGAGGGGGGTTTCATTTTAGCTTTTTTTTGTTAACCTGGCTGATTTCTGTCCCAGCTGTGGAGGCAGATAGGGGGGCAGGATTCTGGATTTCCTCCCAGGATCTCCAGACTGAAGCCCTTATGCCTCTTTTTGTGAAGAGTTTGGAAATACCTGATTTCATTCTTCTATAATTAGACCTGATCTAGGGAGCGTGGGAGGTTGAATATTTTCCTCTGCTGAAAACGTACAATTTATATTGACTGGAGCTATTAATGAATTTTACCACGTTGGGCAAATGGTTTTCAGCAGGAAGGTAAACATTAAAAAAAGATAGAATTACATATAAAGGGGTCAAAACATGGAATAGGATCTCAGAATGGTTTGGGTTGGGAGGGACCTTAAAGATCATCCAGTGCCACCCCCTGCCCTGGGCAGGGACACCTCCCACTGTCCCAGGTGGCTCCAACCTGGCCTTGGACACTCCCAGGGATGGGGCAGCCACAGCTTCTCTGGGCTCCATGAGTTGGAGGGGGTTATTTCCATGAGAAACAAGGACACCTTTATTTTCCACAGGCATGAAAAAGCACTTTTAGGTGCTTCAGTTTTGGCTGATGTTCAAACAGAGCTCAAACTCTAGTGCTCTTTGCTTCCACATAACCTCTTTTAGGTTCTGTCTGGGGAGTTCAGCAGCTGTGGGGTGACCAGCAGTCCTTGCAGTGACAGTCCCAGGGATCAGGCAGGGGTTTTTCTGGCTCCCATTGGGAAGTTCTTCCTCTGTCACCTCCACGAGATTATTTGCCAACCTGCCTCCAAAGGACGTGCAATGCTGATGCTCCTGCTTCCCCTGCTGGCAAGAAGGAAGGTTGTGTGTGTAAATTCGGAGCCTGGGAAGCAGCTGGAAACTGCAAACTCCCAGTGGGCAAAGCCTTTCCAACTCCTGTGCTGCTCTGGTGAAGCAGCAGCTCCCAACCTCTACTTACCCTCCCCTGTTGCCATCTATTTTTGCTGGGGCTCAGTCCTTGCCCAGCACTTCAGTTCAGGATTTTAGATTTTATTTTATTTTAGAATAGTGATGATGCCATGGGGGAGCAAGGCTTGCAGGGGGAGGCACTGAGGAGCAAACAGGGAATTAGAGCTGCAGAATTGTGTCTCTGGAGGCAGATCAGTGTTGCTTGGCAGCTCTGTCACTGAGCCCCAGCCACTGGGGTGCTATTTATGAAGCCTGATATCAGCTCAGACTGCTCAGGGAGTTGCTGAGCCAGGGATTCCTGACAGGCACATGGCAAAAGGCAAATTAGCAGTGGATAGAGCGAAATAAACCTAATAAAAGTAAGTGTCCAGCTGGATTATGCATCCCATTATGCCACAGCCTGGGGAATATCCTGGGTGGAGAAGTGTCAGATGATGCAGGAGGGAGGTCCTGGGTTGGGAGGAGAGCTCTTGGGGTCATCTGAAGAGGCAGGTCCTGGATGGACTGACCAGTTGAATAACACAAGCTCCAGTTTTCCCCAGTGGTGGCTGTTGTGAGGGGAATGGTTCTTCCCTCCTACCTAAGTGTGTTCTCTCAAACCACCTACTTGCAGCCTGTAATTCTGTACCTCTCCTAGCTGTGTTTTGGCTGAGATTTACAGCACCATATGAGTTTATTTTGGATGGCACCTTTCACACAAACACCACGGCTTGAACGCTTTGCAGAGGCAAATCAAAGCAAGGCAGCACAGAGTACAAATTAGGGAGAGCAGTGGTTTGCAGATGTTGGCCTGGGGATGCATTTGAGGCTGGTAAATGAAGGAGGAAAGCTGAAGGATGGGGAAAGCAGTGTAATTTAATTTGGAGGATGAGGTTTTCAAAATGAGCAGGACAGCTGTGGGGTGATGGTGGGATGGGAGAGTGACTTGGTGAAAGGGCCTTAAGGATGGAAAACAGCATTCCTCTGAGAGAGAGGGGTGAGAAAACTGGACCAGAAAGCCAATATCTGAAGAAGGTACAGTTTCCCAGCTGCATGTCTGGTGCTGGAGCCTGTCCAAGTGTGGTGTCTGTTTCTCTGTGACAGCTCTGATTTGCAATTTCCTCCTAAAAGGGGCTGTGTCCGTCACTCCTGTCTCAAAGCAGGACTCTTGGAACAACTGTCGTGTGCCTTGTCCCTCTGAGGAGTGAGGGAAGTGTGGGATTGAAGCACAGGAGTTGTCAGTGCTGTGACACTGAGCTGGCTCTCCTGTGCAAGAGCAAACCCAGCCTTGACTCAAAACATCTCAGAAATCACTCCAGTGAAGCCCCACCACATGCCCTGGCAAACCAGTGCTTTGCAGAGCAGCTGCTTGGCTTTCCAGGGCTGCTGGAGCACTGTCCTGGCTGCAGCCCAGGCGTCAATGCCTTGATCCTCCTGCAAACTCCTCGCTGTCTCTGGAGCAGAGGTGTGGGGGAATGTGTGGCAAGGCCAGTGCTGGATTCATTGCAGAGCCGGTGGCATCGCCCCGGGGAGGAATCTGTCCCCCTGAGAGGGCTCTGGGTGTCTGAGCCAGGCTCAGCCAGGCTGGGGACAAATGTAAAATAATGAGGTAGCAGCTCAGAGTGTCTGTAGCAGGCGGAGAGGAATGAAGATGGATGACTGTAGCTAAGAGACAATTTGAAAAGGGATAAATACAGGCAACAAGTTATTCACCGCAGCAATTTGTAAAGAGTGCTAAAAACCTTCAGACAGGATTGTTTCACATCACCTCTTTTTCTATTTGCAGCCCTGACAGTTGTCATGTAAATGGTGCTGATTGATGAGCTGCTCCTCTGGTATTGATTAGTTTAACTCTTCCCATGCCCAGCGCTCCCGGGGTGTGAGAAACGGGATCCCCAAAGGCACAGAAAGCTGAGTGACCATGTGGGAAGGACCTGATCCTGCCTGCAGGATGGTGGGAAGGACCAGAGAAAGGTTCCATGGGTCAGGGGAGAGTTACTGCAAGGCAAGTCACCAGCCATGGGTGGGAATCAATGACCTGAAACACAGGGAAAGCTGAGGAGGAGATGGGATGTTTTCACATAAAGGAAAGTAACTGAGCAGTTTCCATGGATGGGATGGTGGCTGCAGCTCCAGGGAATGAGATATTGGAGAAAATTCCTCCTTGTGAGGGTGGGGAGGCCCTGGCACAGGGTGCCCAGAGAAGCTGTGGCTGCCCCATCCCTGGGAGTGTCCAAGGCCAGGTTTGAGCCACCTGGGACAGTGGGAGGTGTCCCTGCCCATGGCAGGGGGTGGGATGAGATGATTGTTAAGGTCCCTTCCAACCCAAACCATTCTGGGATCCTTCACTGCTCCTTCCCCACTGTGGCTCTAACCTGGACTGACTTTCCTGCATCGTATCCTGGGGCTGAGAGGATCCCAGGGAGTGCCAGGATAACTGGAGTAGCTCAGGGGGGGAAAAAAAAAGAAGAAGCTATGCATAAAGTTATAATTACATTCAGCATTTATTTTCTTTCACAGGGAAGGAGAGGGAATTGCTGCAAGCTGCAAGAATAGGCAGAAGTTCTGCAGAAGGAAGATAGAGGGGAATTGAAATCAGTGTTTTATTTGAGGCAGGTTAGGCCAGGTAAAAGAGGTATTTCCACACTCCAGGGTTAGCAGAGAAAAACACAACTGGGAGGGATGGTGAAGAGAGAGGAAACAATCAAGGCAGCCTCAGCTTCAGTTTCTTTTCAGAATATTGGACTTAGAAGTGCTCCAAATGTGAGAACTCCTTGTGCAGCATGTGGATATTGGAATAAGGGTTGCTGTCAGTCAGCCTGTACCTCCTCTCCACCTTCCAGCAGCACCTCCCTGAATTCTATGTGCTCTGTTATTGACTCAAAATGGACCATTCCTTCACTGCACTTGGTATCTCTTCCCTGCAAAGGGAGGGCTGGTGCATTGGGCCAGACTGAGCCCAGAGACAGGACCTGGATGTGAAAAGGATTCTCCTGGACTCACTTTTCTGTGCAATACTCTCCCTATTTCAGCAGAGTGGCTCTGGAGAAGGGCTTTGCAATTATCTTTGTTGGAAGACTGGAGGCATATTGGCCAAACAGAGGTGACAACCTTTCCCCCTCTATTTGGAATGTGGCCATTTCCCATCAGCAGCACTGAATTCCCTTCAGCAGGAGATGTCCTTTGGCTGCAAACAATAAAACAGACTATACCATCTTCAGTGAAACTGCACAATTGCCTCCCAAGTGCTTAATTGACCTTGTTCCCTGGAATCATACACAGAATGGGTTATTACACTGCTGAATGAGCAGATCCAGCCTCTGCTGTCCCAGGATTTGTTTTCAGGACTTGCAGCTTTGCTTCTGCTGCCATTCCCTGCAGGATGAGGTGGCTTGGGACATGAAGGTCACTGTCAGCCAGGTCAGTTTGGCCTTTGCCAGAACTCTGGCTCCCTTTGGAAGCACCTGCCTGTGACTCAGCATTCCAGGTACATCTGGCCCTTCCCTCTCTCCTGCAGCATCTGACACTTTGGGGAGAGCAGCCAGGTACCCAGTTGTACATCCAACCTCTTCAGCAGATGCCTCCTCTTTTCCCTGACAAGAAAATCCAGGCAGCTTTTGAAGAGCCTTTGGATTTAGGGGCCATGTCATGCTTTAAATCTCAGGCCTGGCATCACTGGGCAGCTTCAAGAAGCTCAATATGTGAGCCTTGCACTTGAAGAATCAGCAACTCTTGGAAGAATCAGCAGCTCTGCAGAATTTTCTGGCTGAGAACTGGCCAGAAACACATCTACATCAAAGAATTTATCTGGAAACCTGCAAATGTGATCTTCATCTTGCACCTGCAGATAAATTGGAACCAGGCAGCAATTCCAGAAAGGACAGTCCTCTCAGCTAAGCTGCTCTACTTGTGTGTGTCCAGGTCTTTTGCTTCACCTGAACTCTTCTGGTTCTTCCATTCATGCTGATTTCTAGACCCAATTCTAGCTCTTAACCAAACTTCAAACATCCCCTTCAAGTAGTCTCAGGGTTTGGATTATAATTCATGTGATGTTTTACTGCACCAAACACGTTGTCCCAGCTGTATTTTCTGCCTGTGCAAGGAAGAGCCAGGAGGTTTGTGGGTCCAGGGGGGTTATTCCTGGGGGATTTCTGGAATGAGGCACAGCACGTAGGAACTCCAGTTCTGAAGGTCACTTTGTTTTTACCAAATAACTTAAACAGGCTTTTATGCAGCATTTTGATTTAGGAGTGGAAGATTTTGAGTTCCCCTGCTGGGATCACTCATGAATATTAAATTAAATAAAGACTGAGTGAGCATCAGCCCTCAAGTTCTGTCTCTGGTTCCTCTGACTCTGGATGATTCTGATGCTGTTACCCTGGAATTACCAGCAGGGTGGATGAGAAGGAGGAACATCCTTCTCTTAAGCAGCTGAGACATTGAACTCCATTTTCTTCTCCCCATCAAGTTTAGATTGCAGATCTCCAGGTACTTTTGGGGTGAAAACTTTAAAATTTTATCCACTTCCACCTGTTTGACTGTTGCTCTTTGGAAACTACGTTTTCCTCTTCTCATCCCCATGTTGTTTTAGCTTCACTGTTTGATCCTCTTCATATCATTCCTATTAATTTCATGGTCTTATTAATGAACTTTTAGGCCTCCAGCAATGAAAATTAGGTTTGTTCTTGTAAGGACTCCTTAGTGCCAGGTGACAGGAGCCTTCACTGCTGCCCTTGCCTGGCAAGTCTCTTGCCAAGGTTCTTTCATATTCCTGATACTCACAGCCTTTGACTGTTCTATTTTTCTCCTTTCTCCTTTTCTCCCTTTCTATTTTCCTCCTTTTTTCCTTCTGGCTTTGTGTCCTAATCCAGGAACAGTGGGAGACAACTGTGCACCCTTTTGAGCCTGAAGCCAAAAAAACCTTTCACTGCCAAGCCCTGGATTTTCCTGGAGAGGTATTTTCCCATTACTTTTATGGAAAATCCTCATATTTCCTTTTTTTTTTTAATGCTTTGGCTTTTACCAGAAATCTTTACCAGCCTGCTAGAGGAGAGGGGTGACAGTGGAGAGAGGAGCAGAGAGGTTCTCTGTGTGGAAATCAGTAATCTTGGAGCATTGTGATCTATGTCCCAGCAAGCAAATTGACCTTGTGTTTAAATGGTTATTGTGGTGATTCCAGGGGGAATATTGACTGCAAATGTATTACTGGCATAATTAAAATGTAGTGACTGCCTTTTTTTTTTTCCCAGAGTGGCACAGATTTGCAGCAGAGTGGCAGCCACGGAGTTGAGCAGTGGGAGGAAGCTGCAGCTTCTCCTTGCCTTAGTCTTTACCACCACTATTAATTTTCATTACAGAGGAAATGAAATTCAGCCCAGGAGACCCGCTCTGATTCCCAAGGAGGAAAGTGTCTTGCTTTTATGGCAGGAAAATGCACTTTAAGATGCTTTTAGATTCCCTTGCAGACTGGTTTACAGTTCAAGTCATAGCTTGTCAGTTGGCAGGTAGCTGCTGCTTCCCCTGGGCAACCTTTTGTCTGCCTTTGGTTCCTTCCTCTGGTGTTCCTCTCCATGCTTCAGGGCATCAGGCAGCTTCTAATTAATCAGGGTCAGGAAGAAAATTTCCCCAGGGAAAGGTTCTTTTCCATCCACCTGCTGCAAGGCATTCTGAGCCCTCCAGCAGAGCTGCTGGGGCTGGCTTTGGGCAGGGAGAATATAAAGGAGTAAAAAGGGGCTTTACCTAAACCAGCCTGAAAATGTCAGGACAGGAGCACTTTCCAGTGTCTCATGGATATTTGTGGCTTTCCCTACTTCTCCTGAAACAACTACAAATGCCTTGGAGTCAGCTCTGATCCCCTTTGAAACGTTGGCTGTTGGGGAAATGACTTGCCAGTGGAGGAGTCTCTGTGAAGAGTTTTATCCTGCAGAGGGTGAGGGCTGGCAATTGAGCTGGTTTAGTGCTGAACTCAGCTTAACTGCAGTCTTGGAACGTGCTTTCCAATAATAGCAGTCCAGATGCAGGCAGGACCGAGGAGGAAGGTCTGGATTTCAGTCTAACACATGGGTGATGGTCCCCAGCAGAGGCTGAAGGCACAGAGAGAGGCTGATTTATCCCATGGAGGGGAAGGGCTGAGCTACTCTGCTGCTGCTCCTCACTTTGCAAACAACCCATGTTGGATTTACCCACCTCTTAGAGGGGCACAGCAACATTTCACTCTTCTCTGGGGCACAGGGCACTGCACAGCAGCTCAAAACCCCCCAGAATCTGAAGCTGCTCCTCCCTCTCATATCAGCAGCCTCCAAATTTTAGGTATTGTGCACATTGGGCATTTTCTGTGCTGAGAAGCCTCAGTGAGGTGGGCAAATAGTGAGGGGGGGAAAACCAGGGTTAATCTGCTTGTTTTACAGGCCAGTGAAGTGACTTGTCAGAGCCACAGAGGGAGTTTGAGGGGGACACAAGCCCAGAGCTCTGGTGTCCCCTGCAGTGCTTCATCCCTACAGCCATTTCTGTCAGTAGAGAAACTTGCTGCTCCTCAGCACCTAAGAGAGATGCCTTCCCTCAGCCTTGTTCTCTCCAACCTCAAGGGAAAGCCAAGGTTTCCTCTCTCAGATTCCAAAGAGCTGCTCTCATGTCCTACACCCCCCACCAGTGGCAAGGACAGGCTGCTTTAAGGGCTCTTCAAGGGTTTAATCCCAAGAAAAACTTCTCCTTCAAAGAATTTACCACAAAGCAGCAGCTTATTTGGAGTTGGAGACTCAGAGAAGCTTGAAAAGGAATTTTAGTGGAAGCTGCTGATTCCCTCCTCCAACAGCAACTGCCCAAAATTGTGTTAGTGAAGTGACAGATCACTGAGGATTTGGGAGGAATTTGGCCTCCATCACATCCTCTGCCCAATCCACTGATTCCCCTCCTTTCCCTTATGGATTCCAACAGCTGCTGGTGTTGTCTCTGGGGGTCAAGCCTTGCTCTTTCTGTTTGTTCTCTCATTCTCATTGGCACAAAGTCTTGGATGCAGCACTGGCTCCTGTTGGGATTATCTTTTTATGGACTTGGACAGCCTCACATTGTGTTAGTGATGCAGCAGCAGTGAGGCTGCAGCAATTCAGGAGGCAGAGACAAGTGTATCCAGACTTTGGGAATAGCTGAGTGATTTCCAGCTCCTGTAAGAGCTTCCCTGGCCCAGGTTTGACTGACAGCTCCAGAGAGGTGAAATCTCATCTCCCTGATATTAAACTTAACCTTTATGGGTTTCACTTTAAGCAGCTGTGGAATTACACTGCCTGTCCTTTAATCTTAGGAGGTTTTTAAGGTAACATTTTTTTGTTTAATGCTTCAGTCCACTCAGATTTACTGGTGAGGGGAGAGAGGGGGGGACAGGAGGCAGGTGGGGAACAGAGGAAGTTGGTGAGGCAGCACTCAGTGACAGCAGCAGAGAGTTTTGGCAGCATCCTGCTGGATACCTGCATTCATTTGGGCTGGGAGAATACTGGAACATTCTTTCTGGGAATTTCTGTCTGGTTTTTGGGAGGAATTGTCCCATTTCTTCCCTGCTTGGCTCCAGTGGTCTCTGTTTCCCTGCTAGTGATGGGACACTGAGGTATCAGTTTGCTGCTCCAGGCACAAGAAATTCCTCAGGGAAGTAAAGCAAGACTGATCCAGGATAATATGGAATAGTCCTCTCACCTTTGCTGCACCACATACACACATACAAATAGGCAAAGAATTGGGCAAATCCTCCCCCAATTTCACAACCTCAGGAAAAAACCCCAAGCCATGAGCATTAGTCCCCTCTAAGTCTCATTGGAGTGTCCCCACTTCCCTGTGCTGGAGCCTGTTATCTTTAATTAACACTCCTACAGTCCCTTTCTCTACTTCCCAGACTTGTTAATATTTCTTGGATCTCATTAATGTTTTTATTTTTCCTCAGCAAATTCACATTTTCTTTCCAAGTCAGACTTTTTAACAAATAATGAGTCTAATTTATTCTTGCAAAAAAGGAGCTGACCTTCAATTTCAAACACAGGAATGGGGGAAGGGATGCTGTAAAGCAACTCCAGAGGCAGCTACAAGAACTGAAGGATGAGAACTTCATCTGCCTCATCAATTCTTGGAGTTTTGCATAAATTGGCGGGTTCTGGCCCCTCTGGAGTGGGAACAAACTGTGTCCCTGCACCAGCAGCCCCAGTGTGAGTCAGCAGCATCTGTCCCCATGTCCTCACCTGGCCAAATTCCCCACTCTGCCTTCTGAGGACAAGGCAGAAGCTGACAGGATTGAGCACAGGAATAAGTGCTGTATTATTAGAGACTTAAAACTTTAAATACCAGCTCTAGAAATAGCTGCAAGGTGAGCCCGTGGCAGGGTGGAGGGAGGGATTTTGGGCCACTTCCACCAGTCCTGTCCTCAGGCAACCCTGGGGTTCTGGAGGTCAGGGGGCTCCAGAGTGACTGTGCCTGGCAGCAAACAAATGGTGGAGCTGGAGGAGATGCAATGACTTTGTTGGAGATCTCTGAGGGCTCAGTGGGACTGACTGTCCTTGCTGTGTGCTGTGCTCTGGATCAGGAGGGCACTCCTTGGCACTGGAGTGGGCACAAAGCTGCTGGGACACCTGGCTGGGTGCTGCACAAGCTGCAAAAAGGGGTTGGAAGGACACCAGTCCCACCTCTAGTGACACTCTGGGCTCAGGCATTGGGGCACAAAGCTCCTCCAGCTTCTGCTGAGAGGCTTTGCCACCTGGAAGGGAGTGCTGCCATCCTGCTGCTTCCCCTGAGCCACCAGGGTGATGTTTATGGCTCCTGGTTGTTCCCTCCTGCAGCTGCAGATTTAGTGCTCCCAAGGGCTGTGTGTGGGATTTATTGGCAGCTTCAGTTGTGCCTCTGAGCAGATGCATCAGGCCACCAAGTCATCCCCACATGACTGAGAGCAGAGCTGGCTTCAGCTCCTCTGCTGCCAAACCTCTGAAAGGCAACCCAAGGAGTGGAGCAGTGAAAAGAACCTGCAGTTTGGGTTGGGAGGGACCTTAAAGCTCATCCCATTCCACCCCCTGCCATGGGCAGGGACTCCTTCCACTGTCCCAGGTTGCTCCAACCTGGCCTTGGACACTTCCAGGGATGGGGGTAAGGACTGAGGAGTCTGTTCTTTGCTGAGGAGTGTTTTTGGTGTGCTCTGAGCTTCCTCCCCACTGGGGAAAGGGCACAGAGCAGCCAAAATGGCACGAGGAAGGTGCCTCTCCCAGTGCAAGGAAAACTCTTTGTGTAAGAGGTTTTTCCATACGTTTCCCAAGGTTCCTGCTTCTGCAGGTAAATCTGCAGGGCAGTCTGAGGGCCTCCTCAGCCTCTGCTGTGATTAATCTCCTAATAGCCTGCTATTTAGGTAAAAAAAAAAGCCATTTTACAGCTCCTTATCTCTGAAGAGGTGGGAGAGCACAGGTTCGGAAGGATTAGGCGGAGCAGAGGAGAGGTAATAAATGTGGCAGCCTGGCTGGACAGGTAATAGAGTGAACTTTAAAAGAGAGGAGGAAGAAAAGGAGACATTAATCTGCTGTCTGGGCTCCGAGGTCTGAACAGGCTCATTGGTTGAAAGAAGAGCCCAGCCTCCTGCCTAATCCCTGGAGGTCTCTGTGAACCTTTCCCAAAGGGATGGAGAGGGAGATGATCTCGCCTTTGTCTCCTCCTGCTCAAATAATCCTGTCCCTGAAGTGGTGTGTGCCCAGACCCCCCAGTCTGCACAACGGGAGGAAGATGGATGGTGACTTTATGCAGAGGCTTTAGCTAAGGGCTGTGTCAGAATGATGAATATTCCCAAGACTTTTTTAACTGACTTGGAAGAAATTGGTGGAGAAACTTCCCCAGGCATGGCCATGGGTCAAGGAGAGGAACACTGAGACAAAGATTAACTTCACTGTGGGCAGGGAGGGGGGAGTCACTAAAGAGCTATTTTTTGTCACCTCCTTTCAAAGCAACATTTTTTTACATTGGAGGAAATGTTTTTTATGTGTCAGGCACATGATTTTAAAGGAGGGACATGTGCTGCTGAGCCATCCAGTAAAACATGTTCCCTCTCCCAGCCCGCATCAGTGTGACAACAAGAATTACCTGGGAACAGCTGTATTTTAAAACCTTGAGCTGGCCACAGTAAAAGTTGGGATCCACCCTTATTTCCCAGCTAATGAGCCCTTGGGCAGGGGAGAGCGATTCTTTCAACTCAGCAGCACCCAAGTGGTTTTATTCGTTGGGTTTTTTTTTCTCCAGCCACTTTATTCATCCAATTTCTTCTGCACTCTGGTGTGGCAAGTGTTCCCTTCCCGGGTACAGGGAGGATGGAGCAGCCTCAGCTAATCCCCTGATTAAATATTTCATGCTTCTGAGGGAGCAGAGAGGAACAGGGCATATGTGTCTTTGGGCAGAACACAGAAAAATCCTCCTCTTTTCCTCTGAAGGAAGAGCAATGAATGGATGAGTGGACAGGAGAACCCTGTAAGAGACTTATTGCTCCTGTGGGACACATTAAACTGCTCCTCTTAGGGCAATATCCTCTGTGAGCATTGGCAGCTACAACTCCCTTTGCTCTTGTTGAGCCTCAGGCTTCATAAAATTCTCCTTTGGCCTTTTCATTTCACAGTGGCTGAGGATGACATTTCCAAAGCAGCCTATGGAAATCAGGTGGCTGCATCCCAATGGGAGGTGGACCTCAGCTCAGTGAGAACACTCTAACGAGCTTTCTGGGCCTCTCCCCGTGTATAATCACAACTGTTGAAACTCTGGCCTGATCCTGGTGCTCTTCTGCCCCATCTCTACCCCCTCAACACCCTGTGCCATCCCAGGGGGGTTGGGGATCTGTTGTCCTGTGCCATGAGGGTGCAGGACTCTGGAAAGGCAGCACTGGGCTGTTTGCAGAGGGAGCCTGGGAGGTGGAGCTTCTCCCACCTGGGCAGGAATGATGAATTTCCTGCTGCATGGATCCCTTTTGGACGTTTGGATGAATTGCATCACTCCTTACTCAGCCACTGTGAGGCTGGAAGTGCGCTGGCTTCACAGCCCATGTTTGTTCTGGGAGTGTTAAGCCTTTAACACAAGGTCTGGGAGCAGGAGTTTGCCCCCCTGCGATATAAATGCCAAACAGAATTAATAATGAACAAACCTGGTGGTGCTGGTGCTGCGAAGGAGAAGGAAGCAGCTGTTGTTTGTTTGCTTTAATGGCTCACAGGAACAGGAGGCCATAAACAGTTAAATTTCTCCTGACAGCTGGGGGATGCTGTGGATGCTGAGCAGTCACTCCGTGCTGGGGGTTCTCCAGCACCTCTGCAGATTTCCCCTGCAGAAGCTGATGTTTTTTTCTGCCCAGTGCTTTCCTGCTTTGATCAGAGGAAGAATACAAATGACACCTTGATGATTACTCACATTTTCAAATGCTGTCCAACAGCAAGAGCTGTCACCTTCCATAACACCACTCTGGGCTCCCATTGCATCCCTTTGTGCTCGGGACTTCTTACTTGTGCTCTGGGAGATGTGGGGGAGGAACTTTTTTGGGTGGCTGGTCAGGTAATTTCTGATCAGTGGATATAGTTGTACAAGAAAGATAAGAGCTGCTTGAGAAGCCAGGAAAAAGCTTGGGATCAATGGGATGTGAAGTATCTTTTCCCTCAGGGGTGTTGAGTGCTTCCATATGATGGTTATCAGTGAATAAATGAGTTGAGGAGGTCGGCTCAGCCTTGCCAGAAGAATGGCTTTTTCCAATTCATGCCATGATTTAATTAGACCCCTGAAACTGCAACAAGATGGTCCTTAGTGGATGAATATTTGACAAATAAATATTATGAAGGCCAGTTTCGAGTTGACTGAAATGATTCATAAATTAGTGCTAACTTTGGCAAATTGCTTCAGCAGGGGGAGAGGCAGGGAGGGGGTTTGGGGTGTGGATTCAGGGTTTGCCACTGCAATCCCAGGAGGTGCGGGGATGGTTCTTTGCTCCTTGATGCCACAGTAAATTCAGGGTGCAGCAGAAGCCAATCTTGAAGCTGTGACTGTGCTGTAGATCACAATCCAGAAGTGAGAACTGCTCAAAGGAAGATGAATTGATATTCAGAATCGCTGTTGTGTGTGCAGATCACAAGTCTAAATTTTCAGAACAGAGCCAGGCACTTCCTGGGAAATACTGCAACCTCGTTCTGTGTCTTCTCCAGGCTGTGCCCTCCACACAGCAGCTCCCTGCTAATTAAAGATCTAATTACTGGGAGGGGGAGCCTCCCTGTGCCTTCCCCTGCCTCTGGAAATGCTGGAGCCACTTCCAAAAGATAGAGGATTAGCCAAATGCTGCAGTTGGGGCTTTCATATGCCCCATGGAAATGGGGATTGCCTGACTTAAACCAAGTTCTCATCTGCCCTCAGACTCCAAAACAGGCTCCTTTCTGTTCTGAATAATCTCTGCTACTTCTTCCATCCCCTGTCTCTCTTCCCTTCCTCTTCTGCTCTTCTGAGTGTGGTCACCCAATTTCTCACTGCTGTGAGCAGCTGGGACTACTGGAGATGAATTGAAGAGCCTTCATTTCTCAGAGAAGTGATGCATTGCACCCACCAGCTGCCCTTCCTCTGCTGCTCCTTCCATTACCTGCCCATGCCCCCACCCCCTGTGTGCACACACACCTTGACAGATGGGGATGCTCTGAGGAACTGCTTCAATTTTGACTCCTTTTCTATAATCCATGGCTGGAGTGGCAAATACTTTAAAGCTCCTACTGCTCCATAGATCACCCCAAAGTGTTGAAGTCCAGTGCAGTTAATAACACCCTGGAAATGCCATCCATCAGCAGAGGAAAACCATCTAACAGGCAACTCCTTAGTGCCCAATGTACCTGCTCATGGCAGAGACAGATGGGGTTGCAGTGCTTTGGGGTTTTTTTTCCCTCTTCCATTCTCCCTAACCCCTTTATCAGGGTTTTTCTGATCAAGGCAACTTGTTTGTGCCTTCCAGGCTTGATGTTGCCCTTCCTCTCCCTTACCCTGGATTTTTCTTCTCTACTTTAAGACACAACTAAGTACAGATGTGTCCAGAGGCTGTTTCTGTCTCCAAATATGTGCAATTTTAGATTTCTAATAACTTTCAGGCACTCCTACCCGGGGCTGCTGCCTTATTGCTCCTGTTTTCCAGTCTCTCCTGTCCTGACACCATTTCTCAGCTGGTTGCTTGTGCATCCTTTCATCTGTCACAGCCACCACTGGTCCCAGGGAGTGAAAGGCAGGGTGCACAATTGTCACAAGCCAGAGCAGTGATGTAACACCTGGTAGGTAATGCTGCCTCCCCTCCCTGGGCAGCCTTTTTTCCAATGCATCATCTGTGAGAAAGCTCCTGCTGCTGCAGCCACCACACTGTGGGTAATGGGCTCAGGGGATGGGGGATTCATGGCCCTGCCACAATTCCTGGGAATTTATATTCCAGCAGCACCAACAGTCCCTGCCAGAGGTCAGGGTGCTGCTGTGCCAGGCACTGCACTCAGCCCCCATGAAGAGACAGCAATGGGAGAGCAAAACAATGGCAAAATATGGGCAGATGAGGCTCATTCAGAAGAAAATGAGAAGCAGAAATTGTCTAGTCCTGGTTTTGCTTTCTGAGGATGGTCTGAGATTCAGTCCTGAGCAGCTCCTGGCTGTGCTGGGCTCAGTGTGCACACAGAGCACATCTTTGTCCTGGAGGGTGCAAATATCCTGGTTTTGGCTGATCCAAATCTGCCAGAGTCAGGAAAGCAGTGGTTTCTCAGGACAAAATCAGGATAGTCACTTAATGAAGTACATGATGGATTAAGTTTATTCTGAAGTCAGACTAAAGCCCCTTAACCTCCCTGGTTAACTGCACTGGAGGATCAATACCAAGATCTATCCATCTGTTAATCATCACATTAGAGAGGTTTGTTTGGCCATTTCCCTCTGAGAAGGGACCCTTTTGCAGACACAAACCTTCTTTCCCTCCCCTCCACCTTCCTGCCCAGTTCAGGACAATCCCTGTGCCTTCCCACAGGCTGCTGCAGGATGTTCCCTCCTGTCTGGGGCCGTGTCAGAGCAGATGGAATGTGAGCAGGGGAACAAACAGCTTGGCTCTTGCTGTGCTCGAGTAAACAAGTGCAGAGCAGATTGTGCGGAGAAGTGGTGCATTAAACAGGTGACCCAGGCACAGCCAACCTGTTGCAACCTCCTCAGCACATCATTCCTGCTAAACAAACCTGCTTTTCCTTCTCAGGAAGGTGCAGTTGCAGTTGCAGTTGCAAGTTTTATGCTGAGAACACTTCCAAAAATTACTGAAAAGGCAAAAATAAGCAGCTGGTAACAAACCTCAGCTTTTTCCTTCCCGGACAGGATCCTGCCCCAGTGTCAGAGATCCTGATGCTCCTGCCCTTCCTTTGCTCCCAGCTCCCTTCACACTTTGCTCTGTGATGGGTTAATGGCATATAAATGGGTGGATATTTGGGATAGCCCTGAGTGCACTCTGAATTATTAGAAACAATAGCTGCATCACTCCTCTCCTTGGCTGCTCCTGTTCCTGGCATGGATTGTTCACTCTCCTTAAAAAGCTGTGCCTCCAATTTCCTTAAGCACTTGCTATTGAAAATCAACAGTGCCCTGGTGATCCAGGCCTGGATCTGGAGATCTTTGTGTGCAGGATAAATAACAACCCAGTCAAGCCACTTAATTAAGAACTGCCTGTGCCTTGTAAGGAAGCTTTGTGCTGCCTGTGTGACTGTGTACAAGGTGATCAAAAAATCCATAGCAAACTCCAAGAAAGTCCCTCTGTGTTTATTTCAGTCTCCATGCCAAATGCCAAGGCTTGAGACTCTTGAGGAGGTCAGGAAGGAATATTATCTTTCTCTTCCATGCCCTTCCTGTCCCCATCCTTTGCTCTGGCTGGATGTACCTGCAGTATCAGCCCTTCTGGCACCAGCTACACAGACTGAGTAATATCTGAGGTGCTTTATTTTTAAATATGAAAACAAAAAGATAAGAGCACTGGAGGAGGCCTGTGATAGAGACAAGGTTGCTGTTCCCTTGGCTGGCCTTGTCCCTTGGTGCTCTGTGTGTCTTGTCCATCCCATTGGGGAGCAACTCTCCTCAATCCAGTTGGCTCTGGAGAATCCAAACCAAAACCAGAGCACAGGCAGTGTGTGGGTAATGCTTTGGCTTTTGTTGGGGGGTGACAGGGCTGCAGACCCATCTCTGCTTCCCACCTTGGCAAGATGTTCTCCTTTGACAGCTTAAAAATGAGCAATAACCCAGAAGGTCAGCAATCCTGTAAAACTCACTTCTCTCTTCCCTTTCCCCTCCTTAGTTGACCTCTCTGCCTAAACCTTGGGTGAGGATCATGGAAATCTCCATTAAATCTGCACCCCAACCACCTCCCTCTCCCCAAGTCACACGTGAAAACCACTGTTGGTTGACTTTGGAGCTGAGCTTTTAGCAAACAGACACACATTTGATTGCTCTTTTGTCTTTACAAAGGCAGCAGCAGGGAAGTGGCTGAGCCAGTAATGTACTTGTCTGTGTCGTTATTAAGTAACCATAAATAAAGCAGATAATAAAAGCAGTCTTTTTTACTCTCTCTTTTCAAATAGTGACAGGAGCTTCCTGGAAAATTACCTTTTTACCTTTTTCCTTTCTTTTAGAGTACAAGTTAAAAGGGTTTGGTATTTCTCGACATCTAAAAAACAACCACTTTCCCCTCATTTTCCATCCACTGAAGCAGAGGTAATGAATGCATTTTATCACTGTTTTCAAGAAAAGAGCAAGAATAGAGTATCCAAAGGAATAGGGGAAGGCATCTGCTTCCATTCCCATAGTCTGGGTGTTGGAGGGAAGTTAGAAATGGTAACTCCAATCTTCCATCCCATAGAAAAGCATCTCTTTTGAGAATGACTAAAATTGTGATCCATGTTTTGTTGTTCCCCATCCAGAATGGGATGCAGTGCAAAACTGCCTTGGGGATTTCTCTGCAAAATAGAGAAGGATAAAGATGTAAATAAATAGTTCAAGATCCCCCAAAGTGCTGTCTTGATCCCCAGTCAGATTATCAGAAACATGCCTGAAAGAAGGCAGGTTCAGAGGGGGGAAATGGCCACAGCTTTGACACCAGAGGAATTCCTTAATCTCCTTGTGCTGCAGCTCCAAACCTGCAGAACACAAACAGTGGTTCAGGTGTAGGATTTAAAACTAGGATTCCATGTGTACTCCCAACAGAAGCTGCTTCTTAGCAATGATTTTGCAATAAACAGTCACTCAGACTTTGTGTGTTGAGCCTGTTTCATTAATGCTGGGATGGGATGACAAACCTGGATGTGCTTTGGGGAGGAGGAATCCCCAGTGAACGCTAAACCCCCTTTCCCTGCCTTCAGCTTCCACCTCCCTTGGGAAATTTTCCTCTGTGGAAACAGGAGAATAGGAGCTCTCAGAGCTCAGAAGGGTGAAGCCATTCTGCAGCAAAGGTTGCTTCCTTTTCCTCAAATGGAAACGTGTTTATGAGCCGAGAAAAATGATTCCTGGCAGCTCAGTTCAAGGGAATAAAAAAAGAAAAAGACAGAGATAAAGGGATTGGGTGAAAAGTGAACGTCGGGGTTCAGCAAAGGTCTGCACAAACCATAATCAATGAAAACGAAGTTCAGCCTCATTTCCCTCCCAGCAGCTTTTGGATGATGCTGTCAGGGATTCCCTGAAGCCCCCGGACACGGAGGGTCTGCCCTGCAATCGAGAAGGAGTTGGTGCCTTTCCACAGACACACCCTGGGAGCTTCAGCGCTTAACGAAAAGCCCCTGGCTGACATCCAGGGCAGCACCCAAAGGAGCTGTGCCTCTAAATCTGTGTCACTTTGCTGTGAACTGGCTGCCAGGTCCCACCCCGCGAGGTTGTGTTGCTGTGGTGGAAGAGGGGACGCTTCAATCTGCAGCTCAGAGGAGTTTCAATGTGCTGCCCCACTGCTCCAGAGGCAGCGTTTCTAATTTAGCTGCTGTACTCACCCACCCCTGAGCTTAATGGGATGGTAACAAAGGCCACCAAGTGCAAAGGGAGTGTTTTTAATGCCAATCACAGCTTTACTTAGGAGTAATTTGGGGAGCTGACGTGCAGAATGCTGCTCTCACATTTCACAAGGGAAATGGAGTCCCCTACACAGCCCCACTGTCCCTGAAGTCACTGAGGGAGGAGAGAAGTGCTTTCATTTTGGGTGGTATTTAACATTCCTGCTTCTATTTGTCAGCACTTTGGAGCAGGAACTGGTTTTTAGTGCTTTGCACAAGGAGTGTCTGTGTAACAACACACAGCACAGGCAGATGTGCAGGTGAACAGCTGGAGCCACTTCACAGTCCCGTGTTCTGCAGACTTTGCAGAGGCTCTTAATGGCTAAAACACACAAATGAGTGACAGGAAGCATTGTCTGTGATTTATTGTTATTCCTGGCACAAGTCAGACAGACAAGCCATGGGAAGCAGGTCTGTCCCTTTTCCAGTGGTGCTGTCCCTCAAAACACCACCTCGATCCCAGAGGGGTCCTGGCATCTCCTTTTCACCCCCTTTCCACTGCTGAGTGACACCCTGGGGGGATGGGATGACAGATTACAAATTCATCAGGTTGATCTGTCGAGGAAAGGGTCTGTTTGCCATCCAGGAGCAAAATTGTTTTATGTACAAGTGGATCATAAGCGACAGGCACAGCGAGGAGGGGAATGACCCCTGCCCTGAGAGCAGGGAGTTATCAGGACCTATTTAGCTTCGTGCATCCTTCCAGACATCGCTGTGAGAATGGCAAGGTGGTGCTAAAATAGAAACCAAGCCACTAAAATAACGCTGGGGGCCCCCAGGGCTCTGCCACCTCTCTGTTCTCCCTCCTCCAGGGGACTCAGTACTGAATATACACTTAATTACCAGAACATTGCTTTGTTGTTTCTATGTTAATTGAGTGATTCAATGACTTGGCCTCCAAATAAGAGTCCATTCACACAACAAGGGGCTTGGGTGCTGCCAGGGAACCGCAGAGCCTGCAGAATACAGCTGTGGTTGAGGATAAACAGGAGTTTAGTGGGAATGGAGGGATTAAAAAAGAACAGTGGGGACTGGGAGATGAGATGTTGATGCCAAGGGCCAGTCTGGGCCCTGTGTAACAGTTATTTCGACGATTTAAGGCTGTGTTTGGCCAGAGGTGTGGGGGGATGGATTTGCTCCCAGAACTGAGATGTGTTGCTTGGGAATAATAAGGAAGGGAGAGGATGGAGTGGGGGCTGTGAAGAGAGATGATGATTTTTCTTGCACGAGCAGCACATGGGCCAAGGAGGATTAAATGACTGAGCTGGTACCAAAGCCTTGATCTCCTCCTTTCCTTCTGGTACTTTTACATCCCTTTCTTTCTGAGAGAGCATCAGAGTCAAGCACAGCCCAAGCTGAGACCCCAGTGCTGGAGCATCCTGTCAGAGCATCCTGGTGCAGACACAACCCCAGCCCATCCCATCTCCCCTCCTGCTTGAAAACCAACTTGACCTCAATCCACGTGTCAGCCTGGCTGCTGAAGGGGGTGGGAGGAGAAGGATCAGTTTTCAAGTCCAGCTTCCTCTGCTGACACCGGAGCTCTCATTTAAATGGAGTGGTTAAATAAGTCTGTCTGAATAAACTCTCGGGGCTCCTGGGAGGGACAGGGCTGTGGCAGTTCATCCCCTCTCCCGGCTTTGCAGGGATTTAGGGACATCACAGTGACATTTGTCGGGCCAGTGTCGCTCAGGGCATCGCTGGGGCTCCAACACTCCTTCCCTGCTGAGGCTCCCAACGCTGCAGCTCCTCCCAGACATTGGCCTGTGGCCTGGCAGGACAAAATTGACATGTCAAACCAGATCATTTCAGACGCCTTCATGCTGAATAACTCTCTACAGTGACCTTGGAAGCCACTGGGGAAGGCGAGGGGGGACAGGAAGTCATTCCTGCTTGACAAAGCAATTTTTTTAGACTGAAAACTCTTTTTTTTCCCCCCTCTAAGAGTCTCCTTGGCAATTTGAATGTACAAGGAAGAATGTAGATGTTTGTGATTATCTTGACATTGCCTTCTCCTGGGCTTCTCTTTTTGTAATCCTCCTTGCAGTGATGTGTTTGTGTGTTTAACTGTTTCCCTGATGGGTTAAATTACAACGTTTTTCCTGTTAATATTGTAATTTGGAAGAGCAGCATCTGTGTCAAGTGTATTAAACAGGGAAGGAAGAGACAGGATCTACATGTGTCTCTTCTTTTAGCTGTGATTTTCCTCACCAAGTGGTTTTGTTAATGCATCCTGCTGCAGGAACAGTGTGGAAGGGAAGGGACTCAGAGCTGGGGCCTCTGCTGTTGATTTCCTTTGGGAAGCAGCAACAGGAGTGTGTGGAATAGCCTATGGCCTGGAAATTACACTTTGTCCTTGTGCTGCAGAGGAGGGAAAATGGGAAAAAGAGAGGGAGAGGCACTTTCAGGCTGCTCTTATAAACAGGCAGAGCCTGGGGATCGTGGTGACTTCTTTCCTCTATGAAGAAGAACTGTTTGGGGGGGTTATTTCTGCCTCCTGCTGGCTGTACTTGGTGCTCCCATTCCCCAGAGATCTGTCAGAGACTCATTACCTGGAGTTTGAGGTGATGAAGAGCACATCCCATTTTCTATTTCGTGCCTTGCCCTCTCCATTGTGTGTTGTCCCGTGGTCTCCTTTATTGGCAGCACAAGGAGGTTGGGATGTGCTGCCCAGCCCAGGTGGGTTATTCCCCATTAACCACTGCTGACCTCCACTCTCCAGCCTTCAACCCACTTCATGTTGGGCCAACAGCTCCCACAATCACCAGGCAGATAAATTGGTGGCTGATCTTTCAAGGAAGGGGGTGAGATACCAAACCTTGGCTGCATTTGCTGTGAGGGAAGGGCACTGACACAGGGCAGTTTGTTGATCTGTAGAGGTGCAAGTAGAGCTCTCACCTCTGCTTTGGGCTGCAGCTTCTGATCTCCTGCATGTCCTTGGGTTCCTGGTTAAGGTTGGGAAGCAGGAAAGGCACTTGGAGGTACCCGGGGAAGTCAGGCTGTAAACAAGGGATTGTTATTCACTGGGATGCTTTGAGTGTGTGGGAAGGAAAATCCAGGTGTGTTTTGCTGTGGTTGGCTGAGGTTCCCCATCTAGATGTCACTCCATCTAGAAACAAAAGGGTATTTCACATCGCAGAGAGTGTGTCTCATCAACACCCATAATGGGGAGATAATTAGTGCAGTCGGAGCCTGTGGAGTGTAACTCTGTTTGTGGTTCTGGAGGGGTAAATCCTCACACTAAAGGACAGAGGTTTTGTTTGCAGCCTGTGAGTGCAGTTCTGACTTACACAACCATGAATTAAGTCTAAATTAAGTCTATTTTTTTTTTTAAAACTGAACCAGCTTGAGAGCTCTGAGTATTCATCTCCTTCCTGGAAGTAAATAGCACAGTGACCACAGATTAAGTAGCTGCCTGAAGAACAGCTTTAGCTGTGAGTAGGGAGTAAATGTATTTTCCTCCTTTCTCTGCTGAATATTAATGATTTCTCCCCGCAGCAGTGGCGTTTAGCACAAGATCTTTCTGCAGGAGTCCTGTTGGAGTGCGCTGTAACAGAGCTGATAGCCCGAGCATGAGAGAGGGGACTTGTCAGGAGTTTGACTTAGAGACTTGAGGAAAATAAACAGAGGCGTGAAATGTTCCGGAAAACATTCGGGAGAGCTGCTTCCCGGCAAGGAAACCACTGAAACTGCGATCACAGATGGGTGAGCACTCAAGGAAGGCCGGGGCAGTGTTCAGAGGAGCTGCAAGGACAGTCTGCTGCCCATCCTTCCCCCTCTGCCAAATTCTTAACACAGAGAGAAGACACATCCTTTGCCCAAAGTGGGGATGTGCCTTTTATTCTCTCTGCATTCAGGTTGTGCTGTTTAGTGTGATCTGGAGGAATCATTGCAATTCAACAGCCCGAGCTGCTGAAGCACAGCCCCTCAGTGCCTCCAAACAGTCCTGGGGAGCCCAAGGGACATCCAGGCTCGCTGTGCTGAGGATCTGCAGCCTCATGGACACGTGTGTGTGTGTGTCCCTCTGAGGATTCCAGTGCCTTTGGCTTATGAAGGCAATATATGGAAATGCAACACAAAACTTAAGCCCTCAGCACTTCTCTAATCCTCTTCAGTAACACAGGAGTCATTCTTCATGCATCACATAATCAAATTTCCCTGGGTTTATCTGTCACTTGCAGACCTTCATCACCCTTACCTGGGAGCAGGGGGAGATATCCCAGTGACTTGTAACACCAACCATGTCCTATTGTTCCCATTTGTTTGCTGAGCATGCAGGTGGAGAGGCATAAATATTAAAATATACCTATTATATAGCCAGGCCTCCATTGATAAATGATGTATAAAATCAATTTACAACCTAGGAATAAAAAGCATCCATGAAGTGGTTGCTAGCTCCAGGTACTAGAAAATTATTCCTCTATAACTTGCTCCGACTGGAACTCATTACACACCCTGTCCATAGAATGATTTTGTTGTTAAAAACTGTGTCATTCAGAGCTTATTTATTCTCTCTCCTCTCAAAGGATTGGGGAGAACCTGCTGCCAAAACACCAAGAGGTGCTTTGCTTTGCTGTTTTGGGCTGGGGCAGCACTGCCAGTCCTGCACGGCTCAGTGCTCAGCAGCATTTGGGAGAGGGGGGCAGGAGGAGGGAAATGAGGGAACATTGACATCTCAGATCCTGAAGTGTCAGCACCTGCATATTTGCCTTCAGTCAGGTGAAGAGTCCCACTTCCTTCTGGTTATGCTGAATTTAACCACTGGTTTATCTGCTCTGCTGGATCACACTCACCAGAGCAAAGAGATCTCCTGCCAAGTTATGGCCTGGACATAAAATCTCTGCAGATTATCCAGTTTGGGCTGTGCAGCAGCTTTTCTAAGGGGTTTAGGGGAGCCCCTTCAGTTTTAAGAAGGAGCAACAGCAACACAGACTTCAGAAATCTGGAATAAAGGCATCATCCTCCTCCCTCATTGCGCAGCTAAACTGAGATTAAGTTTCCCTCCTTCCACAAATTTTCTGGGGCAAAAAGAAGCGAAATAGTTTGGGTCTTGATTTAAAGATAATTTGTATCACCAGCTTTCTATTATCTCAATGCTGATAATTTTTGACACAGTTTTGTGTGTCAGAGCATCTGAAAGACCCAAAAAGTGGGAGAGTTGCCTGTCCTTTGAAGGCATCCCTGATCCCTCTGTTGTACACAAGGGTCTGAGCAACCTGCTCTAGTGAAAGCTGAGATGGAACAAGATGCTTTTTAGTGCCCCTTCCAGCCCAAACTGTTCTGTGATTTCATGGCTCTGCTCATGGAGGCACTGAAACCTACACAGGAACCGAGGTGTTAATTAAAATTCTCCCCCCTTTGCTGGAACATCCTTGTGGAGGGATTCAGACAGACGTGAGCTCACTCTGCCCTTGCTCTGCTCTGGATCTGAGCCAGCCCTGGTGTCTGGGAGCCCTGGAGCTGCATTAGCTCACAGGGCCTTTGCAAAGGTAAGGGCTGTGTGTGTTTGGCCATGGCACGTGCCTGTGTGTCTGCACAGCCCAAGGTGAGAACCCTTTCCCAAACCTCTCTCTGAAACCTTCTGCCAAGTCCCTTCTGAGATTTGCAAGGCTTAAATCAGGGGAAAGAGAGGCAAAGCCAAGTGGTGGGAGCAGCAGTGGGAGGTCAAAGCTGTGTTGCAGACAGGAATGGCTGATCTGGTAGCTCAGGAAGAACAAACCAGAAGATAAAAATAAAATGAATGTGAGTCAGCACAGTGTCCTCCAAGGTAGAGCTCGTCAAACAGCCCTGTTGGCTTTTTTGACAGGTGTACAGATGTGCCTGATCCAGGCAGCAGTGTTGGGAGCATATCCCTGCTTTCCTTTAAGGCATTTGACTTGGAATCACCTGACATTTTGATTAAGAAAAACTTTCATGAGGTGGAATTAATAGGGTGAGTGCGAGATGGATGAGAGAGTGGCTCAGAGCAGAGCTTAAAATGCAGTTGTTCAAGGCCCAGTATCAATGAAGGAGGTTGTTCAAAGCAGCTTCCCCAGGGATGGATTATTTTGGTCCAGGGCTATTCAATACCTTTATTAATGACTTAGCTGATGATCCATGGCCTTCCCTGGGCTTGGTTGCAGATGAGGTAAAGATTTGTGATGTTGCAAATAATGTGGTTATTGTTATAGCACGAGGCAAAGTGCCTGCTTGAATGGCCACAGGCCAGCAAATCACACTGTAGCAGCTCAAAACATCCAGTGCATCTGGAATTAAGATTCCAGGGCTTGGGAGCTCAGTAGTTTGCCAGAGATGGACTTTCCTGTCCTGCTGGACCACTGCTTGTACCAAATAATGTCCAATGCTTTGGTGTCAAAGTCTCTCTGCATGACAAAGGGATGTAATAACCCCCTGGTATGCAAACATCCTGCTTCTAACAAAGCTGACCAGTCTAAACCAATGTAAGCAAGGAGGGAATTCAGCTCCCTGAGGCCTTTTTAAATGCAGACTGTTTCTGCAACCAGCACTCCAGAATGTTGGCACCTCTGGAAGAAGCAACACAGTCCATGGCCTGTTTTTAGGGATGTGAATAGAACATTCCTGGGTGGGAAGAAATTAATCTGGTGGTTCTGCAAAGAAAGTTTTAGCAGCCATCCAGACAGTGGCAAAATTGGTTTCTCTTAAGTCTTGATTCATATAAAGAATTAAAAAAAAAAAATCCATGAGGTTAAATGCAGCAATAAAGTGCAGAGAATTAAAATCAATGCAGGCTCCTGATCTCTGGGCTTTAGGTCCAGGGGTGATTTTTGGAGTTTTAGGCAGAAATGGTTCAGAGAAGCAAGTACCATTTTGGGGTGAGATACTCTTTGAACAGCCAAGGAAACAAGGGCAGGAAGGAGGGGCTGAAAGCACAGATGAAACTGCAGCTGATCAGCCCTGGTGTGGTCCAGTCACACCCTGCTGGAGGCACCTTTGGGCTCAATCTGCCCTGTTTCTCCTCTCTTTGGGCACCTCTGTGCACAGTCAGAGGGTTGATGATACAGAAGTGACATTTAAAATCCAGTCCTCACTGGGGGGGTGCAGCTGGTCCTCACAGCTCCTCTGTCACTGCCTCTTTCAAGAGTCACAAATGCATGGAGCCCCTCCAAACTCCTCTTTCCTCCTTCTCCTCTGAGGCAGGAGTTGGTGGCATTCACCTTGTTAAAAAGCCATTAAGCTGTAAAACAATCTCTCTCTTAATAACTATATTCATTTTAAATGCCAGAGACATAGTCATAAAACTTCCTTGCAGGTTGTTAGAACCACAGAGCTCTTTATCTGCTGTGCCAGCAGGCTGGAGACTTCTCCCCAGCCCCTTCCTCCACTGGCACTGGTGAGAACTGGAACGTATTTTACAGCAAGTACCGTGTTTGAAAAGGTCAATGCCTGACGTTATTCATGGAAAGGGGGAGGGAGGGAGGGAGATCTCCCAGCCTCTTGCTGTGCAAAGTTCCCTCAGTTCAGCTGAGGGGCTTTGGCACCTCCTGGAAGGAAGCAGAGGAGTGGGATGTTCATGCAGAGGCAGCAACTTGGGGAAAAGGTGGTTTCAAAGTCAGCCTTTCACAACAGCTCTGGAATTTCCAGCAGGTTCCCATGCGTGTGGCTTTGCAAGGATCTCCAGGCTGAGTGGTGGCTCCAGCTCTTGAGAATTCCAGTGCTTCCCTCCTAAAGCCTGACCTAAATCAGCTCTCTAAGATCTCCTGAGCTGTTCTGAGTCACTGGGGGTGTGTGACCCTCCCTGGCAGTTTCAGTGGCTGCAAACCAGAGCAAACTGAGGGGAAAGGATTTGCCCAGGGATGTTGGATCCAAGAGCAGAGATGGAGGAAGGACCACTGCCTGCTGAGGGCTGTCCTGGAAGAGGCAAAAAAAAGTGCATTTAGGTTGAAAAGTGCATTAGGTTTCTTTGCCAGTTTAGCTCATCACTATTTCTGGAAAACTCGTTGAATTTTTCATGGCAGAGTGTACAAGCAAGTCCCTCAGTTTCCTTTGGAAGAGGGAAACGCTGAGGGATGGACTTTGTCAAAGCAGCTGTGAGCAAACCTGGCTCAATTCCAGTCCTAAAGCCCTTTGTCAGGTCCCTGTGCCCACCCCAGCAGCTGCCAGGGCTGGACATGGTGGGAGATGCCCCCAGCACTGAAGGGTTGAGACAGACCTGGGGTGTAAAAGCTTTCCAGAGGCTGAAAGGAAAGGAGCTGCAGCTGTACCAAGGGAATAGAACATCCAAGTGCTGCAGGCACCACATCCAGCTGTGCTCTCCATGTGTGGAATTGGGAGCAGGGGAAGAGTCAGACCTGAAATCACCCCAAGCTGTGCCGTGATTTTGCCCAGGAACATCATGAATCTTAATAATTCCCCCAGGCTGGGCATGTTATGGGACTCACAGCAAATGGTGTTGGTTTGATACTTCAAATTTGCTAACCCTGGTTGTTTGGGGTTTTTTCCCAAGCTGGTGTTAAGCCAAAACAGTGCAAGATCCATAGAGCAGTTGAATTTTCTGCAGATTTTTGAAAGCAAAAATGATATTAGGGTCAGGCACTCTAGTCTGCTGTGTAACTAGGCAAGAAAAATATTGATAATCCTCATCTATCTTGTAATTTATTCTGAGGATGAGTTCTGGGTTTGTTTTTATTATTTCTTTTTTTGGTGTTTGAGATGGAGGTGGGCACTTTTGACTGAAGGCAAAAAAACCCCAAACCATAAAGCCTGTCCTGCTTCCAGCCTGGATTTCTTTAGTTTCACCTTTAAGCCACCACTTCTTGTTCTGCCTTTGCTCGATTAGAGAGACCTTTACTGTCTCAGAAAGACCAACAAACCCACTGACTCTGTCAATAGGCAAATAAAACCTGGCTTTGGTGTGAAGTTCAGCATCCCTGAGGCTGATACTTGTTGCTCTGCAGGTGACTGTGGTCTGGACTTTCTTCCCTCCTGGTGTTTATGAACTCAGGGGCTCCCTGTATCCTTTCTGGGTGTCAGGGGTGTCCTTCAGCAGCCAAGTATTTACACAGCTAACAAAAAGGTGGGCAAAGAGTGCCAAACAGGTCCCTTTCACCCTCTTCTCCCTCTCAAAAGCACCCATGAGAAGTGATGCTCGAGTGTTGGGATTCCAGGGTTTGTGAGTGTTGTGCAAGCTGCTCATCCCCCAAAAGTGAAGTTAATTGGAGGGCTTTAGAGCAGACTGGAGTGCCATGGATAGTACCATTTTTTGACCTGGTACAGCCTCCAGCTCTGAATTGCTCACTCAAGTGCCTTTTGCTGACATCTCCCACATTTCACCTTCTCGACTCGATTGCAAAGTGCCAATTTGCTGCCTGCTTAAAGACCAAAAGGAAAGGGCAGGAGCCACCTAATTGAGGACATCAGGTTGTCGAGATCCCTTGAAAATTCAAAGCTGTCTCTGCTCAGGTCAGGCTGCTTTATCACCAGGGGCAGTTTGGTGGATGAGGAGCGAGATGTGATGTGAAGTCTCAGATGCTGCTGCTCAGGAGAATTCAGGTTCCTGCCATGGAATGTCTTTTTCCTTGGCACAGAGGCATCCAAATGACACCCAGCAGTGACATGCTCTGTCTGACAACATTGCTGGTGTATGGTGGTACATCAGAGCAATGAGACAGGCAGGGGGGAAAAAAACAACCAAAAAACCCAGGGAGAAATAGTGTTCAATCACCAGTATTGAATGTCTTGCAGTCAGCATTGTGTTGCATTGCTGCCTCAGAGCTACAGAGCCAGCTGATTGCTCTTGGTGCAGGGGGCAGACTGAAGAATTAAAGGACAGGATGTGAAGACAGAGGAGTTTCTGTTGGTTTGCTGCTTGTCTTTTTTTATGTGAACGCTGTCAATTTTATTGCCAGCCCGAGAGCTTCCCATCTCCTGGCTGCTCATGAGCCAGGAGTGCTCCCAGTGGGCTCTGTCCCAGCTCAGGGAAGGAGGGATATTTCCATGAATGGTGTCTTGTGAAGAAGGAAAAAAAACCTCAGCTAAGTCAGATACAATATTTTTCAATCTGAGAGTTATTTAGACTTCATGTGTCTTTTGCAGGACACAGAAATCCTCAGTATAAGGTTGAATGGCTCAAGGGCTGAGAGAAGAAGAGGTAAATAATTCTTCTGTTTGATACAGAGATGGCTTTGTCCCTGTTTGTCACATGTGATCGATGTCACCCACTGGTCTCCCATTGTTATTCTGTTGTTTCTTGTCACAGTCACACCTTCCCTTGAATCCTGTTCTTGTCTCTTCTCCCTCTTTCCTCCTCTCCTGACACCAGGCTTGTGAGTAATTTATGTATGACAATATGAAACTAATTCTGTTATTATGTCAGAGGGAAATTGAATCTGGGGCTTTACAGCTGCATCTGGGAGAAATCTTCAAATGAATCTGGAGTGCAGGAAAAACTCCGTGTTCGATTCATTCGCTTGTCACACTGCCTGCCAGATTAAGTCATTATGAAGGGCAGAGAGGAGGAGAAATGAGGGAAAAAAATCACAGCAGTTGGACTGAGAAATGAAAGGGAAAGGAGGAGAGGACAGGAGAGGATGAAGACCAAAAATAAAAGGGACAAACAAGATGGCAAACACAGCAAACAAAGGTACTGACAGACACTTCGGGCATGTGCTTAACATTCAGTGAGGCAAAAATTGTAGCTGAGTCAGAGGTTTAGACCATTCCTAAATGCCCAGCTGGTGATGGGCACAGGGCTGTGTGAGTCTGACAGCCCTGCAGAGCCGTCCTGGGATCCGTGGGGGTTGCTCCACGTCCCTGCCCTGAGCCACAGATGGGCTCAGCCACTCCCTGGAGGCTCCTGTCCCTTTGGATGGGCAATGGGTAACTCAGCCATGGCCACTGAGCTGACTGGCTGGGGGGGGACAGAATGTGTCCCTTGTGTCACCTGCAGCTTCTGCTGCTCCCATTTGTCATTGTTTGCTTCGTGGGAACAAGCCTTAAACTGGGATCTTGGATGGTGCCATCCCAGTTGGGTTTTGCTGGATCAGTGCAAAGGGGAGCTGAAACACAGGTTGAGAGAGAAAAGGACAGAGCAGATCCAGAGTATCTTTCTCTTTTACCAGATCAGTTGTGCATCAGTCATTGATGGTGTTGTATTCTCAGTGCTTAGTGAGCTGGACTTTCCCTTTGATATTCCTGAACTGTAGCTCCAATAAAACCTCCACTTGGTGTAAGAGAATGTTAAAATTAACCCAGTCCTGCTCCCTCCTTGGCACAACTTGCACAGAAGTGTGTGAACACTTAACTCCTCTGGGTTTGTTTATGGCACTGTTTGCACAACTTTGCCCCCAGCTATTGCAGGGGGTTCTGCTGCTCCTGTGTGAACAAGGACTGGCAGCTTCCCCACCCTCCCACACCTCCCCTCTATCAGCATCTATCACTCGAGCTCCTGATGCTGCTTTACTATTAATTGGCTTGTGTAATCTCTGAGATTGTTATTTATTAATAGATTGTTCTGAGCATAGCAAAGTTCATTATTTAAAGCAGGAGACTGAGAGAGATCCAGAGGAACAGATGGATGCATGGAAGTATCAGAAGAAGGACTAGTTAAAATTCTAGGCATGTGCTGAGCCTTGACAAAGGAGGGAAAACAGAATCAATCATCATTATCTGGGAGAAAAGCCATCAGTCTGTGTTTAAAATAAGCACTTGGTGTATTAAGCCCACGATGCCAGACTTGTAAGAGTTTTGACTGGGAGCTGCAGACCCCGGGGTTAGATGGATGGCTGGGGAGCACTGCTGGGTGCAGAGGGAAGGGGAGGAAGGCACAGGAGCTTGCAAATACAAGGAGAGGTGTTTTTGATGCCATCCAGCTCTGACTGGGTGCAGACAATGGTCACCCCTGCGATGGTTGGGCTGTTTGAGGCTCTCACACACTGTCTAAGGGCTGCTCTGAGCATCAGCTGGAGAAAACAGGCTTGGGAAAGACTCCTGATATTCATCCCAAGGCAGGAATTTCCCCTTTGGAAGGGTTTGATTTCCCACCAGACTGCTCAGCTGCATTTGCAAGGTGGAACTCACTCAGTGTGAGTGCTGAGAAGGTGTCAACACACAAAAAGAGAAGGAGTCAAACTGAAAAAAGGGTAAATTTGGGAGCTAGGAGTGAATTTTTGAGTCAGCCAAAACTTAAAGATGGGTCTCAGAGAGGCAAAGTCACTGTCACACTGAGTTGATGGCAAAGAAGAGAAAAGAATTCAGGAATTTTAAACCTCAGACAATTCTCTAAAACCCAGTTCCCATCATGTTTTGTTTGTGTTTTTTTTTTCTAAGTTATTCTGGTACTTGCAAACACAAAAGCCCTCTCCTACAAGAAATAGAAGAATATTAAACATAATATCTCTGTTGGACCCCTGCATGAGAAAGCAAAGGTCAGTTCTGTTGTGAACTGTTGCAAAAATGACTCTAATTGCATCCAATTTTCCAGACACGAATTTATCTCCCATTAGCAAGCCCTGAAATACACAACTCTAATGGCAAACCAGCAATGCTGCTGCTCTGAGCTCCCCCTCAGAAATTGGTTAATAGTGGGGCTGTTTGGTAACAGGTAAACAGACCCTTTTTTTTTTTTTTTTTTTAAATAAACCTGAAGCTTGGATTGTGGCCGTTCCTTCAAACGAGGTTATTCCTGGCTGTGCCCTGGCTGTGCTTTTCTCCTGAACCCACTACACATTCCTGGGCTGTTGCAACCAGCATCTCTTTTCTGTCCTCCTTGACTCCAGAGGGTGTTGTTTGGGCCCACATTTCCACGTGGCCGTGGGAGTGTTTGCTGTTGTGTGAGGATACAGGACACAGACCCAATTTGGGGGAGTTGTGTAAACACCTTTTTTTTTTTTTTTTTCTGAAAACCTTTCATCAGCTTTCTCCTAAGCTGGGAGATTTCCTGGCATGTCACCTGTTAAGCAGCAGCATTTCTCCCTCCCCCAGTGAGCACTTCTCCCTTGGAGCCATTTAGAGGCTTTTAAATGCTCCTGATGTGGCTCTTCCTTGCGCTGAGAGGGCAACTGGAGATCATCTAATAATGTGCTATTTCACTTTTTTCCTATCTCTTATTGAGTACAGACAGATTGCTCTTAACCTACACGTCCCCTTCATACCTGGCTTCCTTTTTTTACACCTGAAATGTCAGAAAGGGAGGAAATTAATAACGCTTTGTGTTCTTAACATCTGCATCTTTTACAAGAAAGGGGCGGGGGAGAAGCTCGGGGAGGATTTCTGCAAAGATCCTTCCAGAGCTGCTGGAAGAATTCAGATGATGGATTCAAGGCTGTCAGAGCCATCAATGCTTTCAGGAGACTTCTTGCAGAGCCCAGCAGAGGAAAATGATGGCTGGACACGTGGGAATCCTGGAACAACTCATTGATGTTTTCTTTATTAGTCCTTGTTTGGGGCTAAACTTGAATCCCGAAGCAATTCATTGATGTTTCTTTCTTAGTCTTTGTCTGGGGCAGAACTGCTCCTGGTTTTCATGAGTTTTGTCTGGTCTTGACTTCAGAGGCTGGAGCAACAGAGAAATAACTATTGGGTTTGGAGAGGATATTCCTCCCACCCCCTTCTGCCACTGATGCTCCCATGGCACAGGTTGCTGTGGCTTCTCTGTGAAGGGAGTGGGAACAAAATGCCCTTTAAGGTCCTTCCAACCCAAACCACTCCATGATTCTAAAAGAATCTTCCTCTTTCCATAACCTAGAAAAGAGACTGACAATGAAGGGGGAATTTTGCAGCTTTTCTTAAGCAAGGAGAATTCAATTTGTTCTGGTGAATGTGTAGAAAGCTCCCCTAATCTGTCCTCCCTATTAAGTCTTATCACAACATCTGAGACTTAAGAAATTACTTTGTAATCACAAAAACATGGTTGTCTAGCTCAGAAATTGCAGTAGCTAAAACATACTTTTAGATTTGGAGACTCCTGTACCACAAGTCTCCCTCTGCCCCCTGCTCCAGCCAGGCCAACACAGCCCATAAATAGCCCTTTCTGGCAAGAAAAAATACAGGGGAAAACAGATTCAGGAGGTGGACACGGGGATTGGCATTTGTTTCACCAGCTGTCTGCTCATTCCCTGTGTCCCCCCACTCAGACATTCCCACTCCCTGGCAGATGACTGGCTGGAGGCTGAGCAGGGGAGAGGAACAGAGGGTGGTGCAACATCCTTAAAAACCTGATGTTGAGGCTGTGGCTGAGCTCAGAGCTCTTCTTCAGCAGGAGAGAATTTTTTTAAAGTTGGTTTCTGTGGGATAAAGTGTTGGTGGGGTGAGTGGAGCGTGAGCTGGGGGCGAGTCCTGCCTGTCTCATGATCACTTTGTCTCACCTCAGTGGCAATGGGAGCAAAGCTTCCTCCAGGCTGCTTTTGCCCTTTCAAGGAGCAATCCCAGAGTGGAGAAAGTGTAAATGCTGCCAATCCATCCCCAAGGGAGGGGATCAGCCCCAGTTCTCACGTGTCCTTGGCTGCCACCAACCCTTTGGACCTCAGCCCTGAGGGACAGGGCAGCTGCTTCTCCTTAGGCTCCTCTCAGGGGGGATTGGAGTGGGGCTGCAGAGGGGCTGATGGATGGGAAGTTTAGCAAACCAAGTCTGAGAGATCAATAGAAGAATATACAGCCCATGTATCATGCAAGTTGCTCATGTCAGTGGAACACTAAATCAAAAGTGATGAATGGCAGGTTCCTCAACCTTGGCACCTCCGGCCTCCCCCAGTGGAGCAGCAGCCAGTGACTGAGAGGGATTATGCTGCTTTTCAAGCCTATTTCCTTGGCTTTCCTAATAATTTTGGCATTGAAACATGAGGCTCTGTTTTTAATATCCTCTCCTTCCTCCAGTGCTACCCACCTCTTTGCCCATGTAATTTCCATCCTGCAGGCACATTGCCCACCTCGCATTCCCCTGGCTGTACCCAGGCAATGGAGCCAGGCTGGCTTCCTCTGCAGCTTGGGTTATTTATTCCTTCATTTCTGAACAAGTTTATTCCTCAATTTCTCCTGGTGGTTGTGTTCCAGCCACATGAACAGTCCAGGTGCATCAGGAGCTTTGAATTCCTCTCCTTTTTTGGGAGGTGATGAGGCTTTTCTGACCCAGGGACTCTGTGGAAGGGGAGGAGGTTTGGAGCCTGGATTTTGCAGATCTGCCCTAAGGTACCTGGAGTTTCTCAGGAGTTAATTTTTTTGGATTGGAGCACGAATTCCCAGGAAGGGCACAGCATCCTCCTCCACCATCCCCTCATACCTTTGCAAGCTCATTTACACCACGAGCAGCAAAAGCCTTATTTTGCTGCTTTACAAATTCACAAAAAATGTTCTCAGTGGCAGCTAAAGGGACACTGATCTAAGCAGTGAAATTTCCCTGCACTGGGGCTTTCTGGTTGCTGGGAATATTCACATCCCCTGTGTTTGTTACAGCTGCAAGTGAAGAGTGGCTGCTTTAGTTCTCAGTGCTTTTGACGTAAATCAGCTGCAAGTTCTGCCCAGTCAGACTTCTGCCACTGTGAGAAGCATCAAACAATCCAGTCAGAACATCAGCTGGCCAAGAAACTTCAGAAGACATTCTTAAAGATGGCATGGAACCATCTCAGTTGATGCAGAAAGGCAATCACTTGTATCTGGAGTGAGCAGGAGCAAAGCTGAGGGGCTTGAACAGTTTCTTAGGAAATAGCAAATTATTTGTCATAGAAAGCCAGTCCAGGCTTGTGTAAAAAAAACCAAAATACATGGGAACTTCCTATTGCATGTCTGCAATTACATCATGCCCTGAAAGCAAGAAGAAACCCCTTACAGGTTTCTGAAAGGACAGAGCTGAGCAGCACCTTAGGACACATGTGCTCCAAAAACCACCTTATTACAGGATGGGGACAATGAGAAAGGCAAAACCTAATTCAAAGTCATGACAACAGCAGGCCCCTGGAGAGAGTGCTGAGCATACATCAAAAAATAAGCTCCAGTGGGTGAGAGAGACAATAATAGAGAGAATTGTGTCTTGATCTGGCTCTGAATGAGCTTCTAGAACGAAACAGGAGCGGAAGATCCTGTGTTATCTATCAACTCAATTGATTGTTGTATCCAGAGCTCAGCTCAGTAATAAATGAGAACGCCACTCATCTGGTTTTCTGGTCTATTTAGAATATTTTTAGAACCCTTTTTGAAATATATTCTGATTAATCTCTTGAATTTTCCTTTGCTCACTGAGACTTATAGCAGCATCAGATTTAATTATACTGTGACTGGGAGGGATGTAATGAAGGCAGATACAAATCCTTGTGACAGCTCAGAGTGGCAGTGAGAGTATTTATCCATCTAGGAACTGAAGTGACAAGTGCTGTGTTTGAGCCTGAGCCTTCTGCAAACGAAAATGGGATTTAGCTGCTGCCAGTGTGGGCAGAGCAGGGGAACTGAGGGGCTTTGAGAGCCCTGGCTGGATGGGAGGGAGGGCAAACCCAGCCCAGCCACGAGTGATGCTGCTTTGCCAGAAGCCTCACACAAAGCCAAGAGGATCCAGAACACAAATCCCACTTTAAGGCTTTACAGAATCATTAAGATATTGAAAAAAAAAAAAACACCCTCCAAGATCATCAACCCCAACCCTTCATCCTCCTCGTGATCTTTGGGCTCCTCAGAGTGGTAAAACCAAGCTGATGGAGGCCAGCAGGATTTTCCAGGCTGTGCTGTTTGGGATGATGGATTTGGGGATGGTGTTTGCATGGAGTGGGACAGCTGCCTGAGCAGATGAAGCCTCCCCTGCCCACACACACACACCCAGCACTCTCTTGCCTGTGCTTGTTGCCACCTCCACACCCCACCGTGGATGTCCCTCCAGGTAACTGGTGCCTGCTGGTCCCCCCAGCACATCCCTGGAGTGCCTTGCAGCCAGAAGAAGATAAATGTTCCTTAAGCAGCACCTGCTTGCTTGAATAATTTCCCAGGAAAGGAGGCCACTTACCAGTAATTCATTACCAAGGCTTTGTTAGCATAAACAAGGCTGGGAGAAGTAAGCACAGATTTCCCTGCTCCTCTCTGTTTATCAGCTGTGGTTTCTATTAAGGGTTCCCAGTTACTCTCCTCTCTCACTTTCCCACTTCTCAGCTCTGCAGCACAATCTTGTCACGTTGGGGACATTTATAGCTGTTTCCTTGGCTTGGTTTTACATTGTAGTGGAAAGATAAAGCAACAAAGCAGCTTTTTCCTTTGGAGGGAGGCAGAGGGACACTGGAGTCTGGGCAGGAGCCCCTGCAGGAGGCACAGAGCTATTGCTCAGCCTTTCTCCCTGAGCTCTGCAGGGTCAGAGCCTCCCACCCAGTGCTGAGTGATGGACAAGGAGAAGGGCAGAGCCTTCAGTGCTGCATCAACCTGGTGGGGATTTCTAGGGACACAAGATTCTCCTCCTCTATAATTTCCAGATTTATTCCTCACCACAGAATCCCAAAAGGGACCTTAAAGCTCATCTTGTTCCACCCCCTGCCATGGGAAGGGAGACCTTCCACTATCCCAGGTTCCTCCAAGCCCCTTCCAACCTGGCCTTGGACACTTCCAGGGGTGGGGCAGCCACAAACCCAACTGCAAGAAGGATTAAAAGGAAAAACTTAAGTAGGAAGGAAGCAGAGCATTTTTCAGTGCTATTTTCAGTCGAAGATTGAAATCCTTGTCCTCCCCTCAGACTGAACCTGACCTAAAGCCAATCACTTTTTCATGCTCCAAACAAGGTTTGATGATGTTGATGGCTTGAAGTCCCAGTGTGATAAATGTTAGGTGGTAGCAAAGCATTAATGTAACTTTTAATCCCATGCAGCCACAGATGCTTTAGTGCAACCTTTCCAGGAGCAGGAAAGGTTGAGAAGGAAACTGTTCCCATCCCTCCCATCCCAGCCTGCCCAGGGTAATGAAGAGCCAAACGTTGCCCAGGATAAGGGAATACAAATCTATTAGTCCTGAAATGCCTCAAATCAGATGCAGATCTAAGTCTGAAATGGTCACATACTTTAGGAAAATCAACATCTCTCTGCCATGAAGCCAGAGCTGTTCAGTGAACAAGTTTGAATCCATTTTGGGGTTCTCATGCCCCAGTTTGGCAGGAGAAAGGTCCAACAATGAACATGAATGCCCAGCTTCTTTTTTTAACACCAACTGTACAACCCAAAAGAAACTTTTCATGGGTAGGAGCAAAGGATTGAGTGTGCTGCCTGCAGAATTGTATGATAACATAAGACATCTTTTAGCCTCTTGGAGCTACTCATTGCAGGGAATCCAGGAAATCAGACGTTTTCCTGGCATCTTTCAAACCCACCAGCAGACACAGGATCTCTTTACAGACTTGCTGAGACATTGTCAAGCAGTTTGATTGTGAAAATAAGCACCTTCAGCACTGCTGGGTGAGCTCTCAGGCTATAAGGGATTAGTTTTTCAGGATGGTGAATGGTGTTTGTGCTCTGCTGGGCTGAACATGGGGAAGTTGGATTCCCACAGCTGCCTGACCCCCCAGCAATCCACAGCTTCCTCTATTTCCCTCTCCAGAATGGAGCTGTAAATTTTCTCCTGTGTTTGAAAATCCTGGGATGAAATAGGGAAGCACAAATCAATGGTTATGGTGAGGGATATAGAGCAATATAATTGATATCCTCATCTCTCGGGCAAAATGATTTAGTGTTTTGTTTTTTTCAAAGAGCACTGAGATTTATAAACTTGCAAGCCCAGGCTCTCTCCTGGTGTAAATGGACGTGGCTGTTTTGGTTTCCATCAGCTGTGATTCTGGGCCATGGCTGGGGTTTTGCAGCTTATTTCTGTTGACTCTTCTCATTTGCATTAAGCAGGAGTTTCCAGCCCCATGTCTACATATCTTGAAAGCCATTCTTCACCTGGGGCTGCCTTGATAAAACTGATTAGCAAGGGCAAGGCAGGCAGGAGGAAATGTGTGAAAAGGGCAGTACATCAAACTGAAATTCCAGAGAAATGCTGAGTTCACAGAACACATCAGCAGTTATTAACCTTTGCATGAAAACTGCACTGCACAGTGGTAGGAAATTTGTCTGAGTTGAACTTCAGCATCTCTCTGACGTTGTTTGAAAACACTGCAGCAGCTCTCAGTGCTTTTTACTCTCACTAGACAGCTCCAAAGCACCTTTGCCTTAAGGAATTTATCCAGGCAACAACACTTGGCTCTGGTTAAACCTTTACCAGGTGAGGTGTTGCAGGTGCAGCAAAGATGTTTCCAGGAGGTGAATTGATGTTTTACCAAGGTTTGGATGCTGTGTCTGTTTCCTGTTCTGTGTTGGAATATCTGGAGGCACTAAAAGAGCATCTCCCCTCTGCCTCCTCATGAGCACCAGTCAGGGCAGCAAGGAGTCCTCTATCACAGCCCTGAAACCATGACATGGGCACATCCTGCACCCAGCAGGGAGATCAGCAGCTCTGGGAACATCACAACAGAAAATCTGAGTGCTGGAGTTGGTCATTGATGCTCTTCTGTCCTTTTAAAAAGCACTTCATGCATCAGCTCTCTCATGGAAATGCCATTGTGAAAGCAGAACTCAGGCTGCTGGTCTGAGACATGGGAGGTTGGGTTCCTTTGAAAATTAAATGGTTTGGCTTGGCATGACTTGAAATGGGATGGGTTTGCTTTTCTAAAAAAAAAAAAATAAATAAAAAATCGTAGTTTCCCTTCCCACCTCTTCCCCTGAAGCTGCATAAATAAAAATAAAAAGCCTTTGAGAAGGAACACTCTTCCCAAATTCCCTGAAAATTAAATAACAGCTCCCCAGTAGAAGTTGATTGATGCATTGTTTGACATGCAGGATGTAGGCAGCTACCTCGCTGTGCCATGTCTGGCTAAATCATTTGCTGTCACTTCTCAGAATATACAGTTACCAGAGGTTACATGCTCAGTAAACCAGGGCATAATTACTCTGCATCACCATCTAGAGAGCACAGTCAGAACTAAGGCTCTGTTCTCGCCACTAAATGGTTGAACATCGTAATTTTGATGGGTTTTCTTTCTGGTTTTAGTGCTATTTGCTCTCTAAAGCAGCCCCTATCTGTAATATATGCTCTACTGCCACATCTGCTTTGTCTGTGTCCCATTTCTAATCCTCTTCCACACAGAGGAAAAGACATTTTTTTGGCGAATATGGATAAATAACAGAAAATATTCGGTGACAACCACCCTAAAAATGAAATATTCTGGCCTGTTCCAGAGCTGGCCTTCTCCCAAAGGGAACTGTGATCTGCATCTTGGAAGTATTTGAATATTACCCCTGACAATGTGCATTGTAATGCATATTGTGGTGCATTTTTATATGTTCCTACAAGAATTCATGATGTAACAGTGGATGCTGGGCTTTGTTCCGTCGCTCCAGGAAAATGCCTCTGGATTTGGCTGGAGCACATGAGAGGATTGCTTTTAGTTACTGAGGTAGAAAGTCCTGTGGGCCAAGATTTCTCCTCAGCCCACTCCTGCCACTGTTTGAAGCTGCTGTGGTCGCCCTGTGAATAATGGAACGTTTTCATGTTTTAATCAGATGCAATTTTCCAAATGGTTTTTATGATTTAGCAAGTCCATTAAAAATGACATTTGTTCTGCTCTGACACTCATAAGGAGCTCCACAGAGCATAAACACTGGAAATGACTTGTAGGGGAAGAAGATATTAAAATTCCCCAGCCCCTGTGTGCTTGTCTGAGAAATTCTGTTGCCTTGTGTGGTGCCAGCTTGGAGCTGAGCCATTTGATATGCCTCTGAGTTTTACTCTGTGCACTGACTCGGGGCATCTCCAGGCTGCTGCAGAGACAAAATCCATATATTTATCAGGGTGTGCCTCTCACAGAGCTGTTTTCTAAGGCTCAGTGTGACTGGATGGGACACTTGACCATTCAGAGCAGAAGGATCAGTAAATGCAATGAATCTTATTCAAGGCATCCCATGTAAAAGAGCCCAAGTACCAACTGGTCCTGCCCAGTATCTCCTGTATTTATGAACAGAATTCCTTCTACTTCTCTACTAAACTCTTCCAAGCTTTCCACAGCACTTCAAGCAAATGCCATCCTTATTTCTGTCAAGTTCAGAGCAGTTCCAGAAGGAAGATGGAGGTTGATCCCCCATCCCTTGTTCTCCACCTGCCCCCATTTGCCAAAGAAATTCCTGTCCCTCCAGGGTTGCTCTGAAGGAGAACTCCCTGTCCCATCATGTTTGAGCATCTTCTTCATACTAAGACTGTCTCTTCCAGGAGCCTTGTCTCTGTGATGTGAAGTAACAGGGGCACACAGATGGACAGCTTTCAGGGAGCATTTTTTTTCAGCCTGGCTTCCACATCTTATTCAGACAGTGGCATGAAGTTCCTCTTAGTGGGGAACAACTTTCCAGCACTGTCTGGAAACGTATCAAATTGTCTGCCTTTTCCTGTCCCCAGCCACCACTTTTGCACTGGTTTATTTTGTGTGCATCTTTTCAAATGCTTTTGCATATAAATTATGGATTATTTCAAGCCATACCTCTCTGGGCATGGAATACTACTCAGGAGTTACAGCTGTCACGACAGGCTCTGCCAGAAAGGGGACAGAGTGGCTTTTAGGTAGTTAAGCTTTCAATGATTCCTCAGAAAACCATTCCAACCTGGATTTGAGCCTGAATGGGCTTCTTATTTTTTTTTTCCCCTGCAACCACCAACCACATACTGGGCCCTTGATGGTATTTCAGATATTTTTTTATAAGTTGAAGCAGTGGCTGCTTTTACTTTGCTAAAGTAAAAAACTTCCAATCAAGAAATATCCGACTTGAACAAGAGATAACCCAGGGGGAAACCTGTGTGGAGTAAATTGGTCACCCCTCAGAAAATTACTGCACTAGCCCTGATTACCTATTAATTAGCCAGAGTAACCTGCTCTTTCCCTCCTGCAGAATATAGTTCCCTGCTGGTCCAGCTTGGAATGTTAGTCCATTCCTGTTCAGTCCTGAATCAGGCATTGATTTAACACCCCACAGTTGGCTGGGCAGTGACTTTTTTGGCAGAAATGCTGTGTTTAGTCTGAACTTGAAGTCCAGCATTTCATCCCATCTGTATCTCCCTGTTCCCTTGCACAGGGATGAAGGTTTTCCATTGTAACATACTGGAGTTCAAGGGGAGGTCTGGAACCTGATTGCAGTTGAGACACAGGGTGTTGTCCAGCTCTCCTGGCACTGTGACATCCCAGGGGGTCACAGAAGGAAGATCTGTCCTCACCACTCAACTGAGGCTGGGATTGAACCTCCTTCCAGACCTGCCAGGGGCTTCTGGACGTTGCAGTTCTCTCCAGGACCAGGAGCAGAGGAATTGTTGCTCATTACACTCTCCATTGCCACCGAGGTGCAGAGGATGATCCACCAGCCTTGAGGGGAGGGCAGTGCCACCCGAAACTCCACATGGTTCTTACAACTGCTGTGAGCTGAACTTCTCAGCAGCAACCAGCAGGATGTGCCTCAGATCCCTGCAGCCTTCATTTGTGCTCCTGAAAACCACAGAGAAGCATCAAGGGCTCGATCCTTGGGCTGTACAAATTGGTTCCACTTCCCCAATGAAGTCAGGGGAGCTCTTTGTTAAAAACCCTCCCTTACCTGCTCCCTGGGGCTGTATTACATGAACATCAATGAGTCTTTAATGTCTTTCTTCTCCCTCCACCCAAGTAAGACAAGAGAATCGTATTATCCCAGTTTTTGGGGAACTCAAGTGCCCAGCTGGGGTTGGGCAGCTTGTGGTGTTGTGCTGTCTCATCACACTGCCCACAGCCTCTGCAGACCACATCTGGCTCTGACCCTTGAAAACACAAATTCCCAGAACTGTTTGGGTTGGAAGGGACCTTAAAACTCACCCCATTCCACCCCCTGCCATGGGCATGGACACTTCCCACAGACCAGGTTGCTCCAAGCCCCATCCCACCTGGCCTTGAAAACTTGAAGGGATTTTTACAGACATTCAGGTGGTTTATTCCTATTGAGGGATTTGAAAGCTTAATCCTTTTAAAGAGGTGGTGTAAAGTTTCCAGCTGAAATACCTCACTGGGCTCTGAATACAGAGAGCCTGGAAGGCAGAGTTAGCAGGTTAAACCCAACCCTCCCTCTCTCCTTCATAACTGGGAGATTTCCCTGAGTCAACCAACCAACCAGCCCCTCTCTAATCCCAGCTCCCAAGTCTGATGCTGGTGGGGAGTTGCAGTTATTTAGCCAGGACTTTCCCTTCTCGTTCTCAGAAAGTGAAATCAAACCCAGCACAGACAGGCAGCAGCATCCCCACTGCAAAGGTCTCCCCCCAGCTCCCGCTCGGATTTAAACCATTGTCACAACCAAGCGACAAAACCAAGCAGATTGAACAGTAAAGTGAAGCTTGATGGCTTCTAATGTGTTAACAAGCCCCAAATTTACACTGTCAGGAACAAACCCCCAGGAAAAGTGGATGTAATTCTAACCAGGGGAGTGTCTCCCACCCTGCTGCTCTGGCTTTCACTTCTAATTCTGGCAAACAAAGTAAACACGGAAAAACACAGTGTTTGTGCAAATTGCTCTTAGAGAAAATATGGGCTTATTTTGAGCCTCTCTTCAATTTGTGTTTTAGGCTGTGATTGCACAACAAAGGGAAAGTATTTTACTGAGATCAAGGCTGTAAAGGAATTGCTGTTTGCCAACAAAATAAATGTATGGTTATCTCGTCATCTCTGATCAGTTTTGATTTGAATTAATCTGCCACTTGAGCGTTCAAATCCCTTGGGTTGCCTGAGAAATGATACACTAAGCTCACAACAAGGCTGTTTGTGCTGTGCTCTGGGGCTGCTGCTGTTCTGGATCTGCAGGTCCATGTTTGGGGGTACCAACAGGGTCCTTGTGGGTCCCTCCCAACCCAGAATTTTCCACGATTTTGCCACGGGGTTGGTGGTGCCTGGATGACCAGAGAGATCCGAGCTGGGCTGAGAAACACATCTCACACTCAGAGCCAAAGAGTCATTGATCCAGTGCATGAATCTGAATTTTCTGCTGTGTTTTTGCTGTCACTGTGGAAGTTTTCATTGAAGGGTTTTATAGGTTGGGAAACCAATGCACTTTTAATGCCACTGCAGGAACGTGGTGTGTGCAGAGACACTCTCCAGAGATTTCAACAGTCTTTGTTGCCATCCTTCCCAGAAGCAATTGGAGAGGAAGAGAAACTGGAGGAGGTACAAAGGGACCATCTAGTTTGCAGTGCCATGAATGAAACATTATAAAAAGTGTCTGCCAACTGAGAGAATCTGTTATCAGGGAACTGTCAATCAGTGGGGGAAAAGTAAGGGGGAGAGGGAAGAAGAAACAATTTAGAAGAAAGAAAGGCAGAGCACAAGTCACTTTATGAAACCTTTAGTTTTGTTTGCTAAATTGTTTTTTCTCTTAAGCTTGAAGTAAAAACATTGATTCTTTCTCTTGCCCTTGGTTCCCAGATCTGGAGCACATTAACACTCTTAGTTAAGGGAGGAAAGAGATGCACCCAACAGGATTTGGGAGAGGGTTGGGATCCCAACTCCATTCCTTATTCCCTCCAGACAAACATGCCTGCCCTGAGCTAATGGACCTGTGGAGTTCAGTGCCTGCAAGAGAAGATAAATATTCAGGTCTTATCTTTAATAGGCAAGTCTGTGAACAGAGCTGACATTTCCTGTGTGTTCTCTGCAGGTTCAGCTCTTCCCTGTATTAATGTAAACAGCAAGAAAGCCTGGATCTGGGAGAGGCCTGACCTCACCACCTGCCCTTCCTTTTTTCAGGGCTTATCCCAGGCACTGAAATTGCTTGGTTTGAATGTCAGAAGTGCAATAATGCCTTTTGATATTAATCATCACAGGTGAATGGGAAATAAAAAGAGGGAAGGCAAGAGAGTAAAATAAAAAATTAAACTATGTTTGCCCAAGTTTTGGCTTGTCTAAGATGGGCAGATCTAACCTCCTGTGCAGGATCTTCATGCAAGTCACTCACTTTCCACTGCTTTCCTGCCTTCAGCTGGGAGTTTTGTGCTGGTTTATGTTTCCTGCTGCACCTGGATTTTCCTTGGGCTGCACTAAGTGATGCCAGAGAATTTTCCTGGTCACTGGGATGGGCAGGAACTGGTGAAAGCCATGGTGTAGTCACAGTGGCTTGGTTAGTTCTGGGTGCACCTGATGTGTCTGAGGATTTTGCCCTGGTTACAAGTTCTGCACAAATGAGTGATGCAAGAACAAAATCTGAAAACTGCCTGCAATAACAAGAGGGAACAGCCACTTGTGGGAATGGGTAGGGCCAGGGTGAACACCAGGGAGAGCTTTGCTGTCAGAAAGTTTTGAACCCTCATGTGGAATTTGACAACAGAGAATTTCCTGAGGTTAAAGACTGGTCTGGAGCAATCCCCAGAGAGGGGCTCACTCTGTCCTTTATGGGTGGTTTTCCCCCCTCTATCAAGGGGAATTCAGGATAATTGATTATCTCTGATAGCCCTCTGCTCATCCATGAGCTGAAGTTGTTACAAGGGGAAACAGCAGTTGGGTGCCTTTTCCTTGGATGCTTTTCCATCTCCTTGAGGAATATGTGGGGCCTGCCAGCAAAATTTTGGGAAAATCAGAGGGAGGGGATGAAGGGACAAAGTGTTTGACTCCCTCCACGAGGATGTGAGGGAAGGGGAGGGAGAAGAAAGGCAGCCAGCCCTAAGCCAGGCAGGAAGGAATGGATCTGGCATCCTGCTGGAGCCTGTCCAGGGCACTGTGCACGTTTAGGTGGAACTAATGTGACAGCTAGACAAGAACTGCTCTGGCCAGATTTAATAAGGAAAGCAACTCATAGTGTGCAGCTAATATAATTCCAGCCTGGGAAAGAGACACCCAAGCTTCGTGGGCCTGAAGGATAAATGTGTAAAACCACTCCAGCTGTCTCCAGCTCAGACAGACACACTCACTTATTGTTTCTCTTACACCAGCACCTGGGGCTTCCAGCCAGAGCTGAGTCCCTGTGCAGGGGGAAGGCATGGAACATTCATTTTCTGCCCAAGAAAGGGGCTGGCAGAGGCTGGGACCTGGCACGGATCAGCTCCCACCAGCAGCACCTGATCCTCAGCACTGGGCAGGGGTGCTCCCAGCTCCCAGGGGGGTGCAGGGTGTTTGTGAGGGGGGCACAGAGCAGGCAGCACCCAGGTTTGCAGCTCAGCTCAGTGGGGATGCTGAGCAGCTGCCCAGTCAGTGCTGGGGATGGAGGACATCCCAGTGTTGAGTTCACTTCAAAGAAGACATTGAGGTGCTGGAGTGTGCCCAGAGAAGGGCAAGAGAGCTGGTGAGGGGTCCAGAAAACATGTTTTATGAGAGAGCTGGGGGTGTTTAGCCTGGAGAAGAAGAGTCTCAGGGGAGACCTCATCACTCCCTGGCAGGAGGTTGTACCCAGGCAGGGACCCATCTCCTCTGCCCTGTCTCAAGCAAAAGGATGAAAGGAAAGGGCCTTAAATTGTGCCAGAGGAGGTTCAGATTAGATATTAGACCACTGAAAGAGTGGCCAGGCACTGGAATCAGTTGCCCAGAAAGGTGGTGGAAGCACTGTCTGGGTGTGTTTTAGAAGGGGTTTGGGTGGTGCTGGGTGGACAATCCTCCAACCTCAGTGACACTGACAATGCAGCAAAATGCTGCAGCCAGCTGGTAGCCTGAGCCCTCAGACTCAGCCCAGGAGCCAGATGTGGGCACTAACTGCACAGATCTGGAGTAACAACTGCATGACATGATCATGAGAAAAGGCAGCAGAAGCCTCTGCTGGTGTCAGTGACTTTATGTCGACTCTACAGTGACAGTGATTTGTGCAGAGCTTTGTATCTGACTCAGAAATATCAAATGCAGCCCCTGCATTGAAGCCTGACAGATTTCCCGGGGCAAATTTTTAATTTTCACCCTCCTTCCACACTGTCCTCCCCCCCAGAATACCAGACTTTTCCCTACACAGGAAAAATGTAACAGCACAAGGCTGGAGGGGAGGCCTCAAGTTACTGAGACTTTAACAAATTACACCACAGAACATTAACTGGTATGCCATGAAGTATTATCATAATTAATTACAACTAAACTGCAGTTGTCAAATAAATGAACAAAGTACATTTCATGATGCATTATCCTTGCTCTTTTATTGTTTATCCCCTTGCTTGTTAAGCTAAAAATAATCAGTCATTTGCAGTTGGGCTGCTGGTTGTTAGAATGGAAGTTCCACTGCAGCCATGGAGTTGGAGGGAGGGAGGGAGGGGTGTGTGTTTAAAATGAATGTACTAAAAAATATGGAATTATTGATGGAAAAAAGCTCAACTGATAATGACTTTGAGCTCAGGGTAACTTTCTTTGGTCTTTGTGTAATCGCAGAGAACAATGAATTGTTAAAATGTCTGCAGAACTTGTACAGTCCTGTGTCTACTTTTGTCAGAGGTAAAAAAAAATTAAACAAAGTGTGTGGATGGGGTGTAAGGAAGAGCAATGGAAAAACAGGCCCTTCAGGGAATATGTGACACCTTCCTCCAGATAAGGGAGACAAAATCTTTGCAGGTATTACACAGAATGACCTTGCCAAGGACTTTTGAGCTTGATCTTCAGCTCCCAAATATTGGCAAAGCTTCACCGAAGAGACTGAGATTCACCTGATTTACTCCACTTAGCTGCCTGATGATTCCCACCAAATTGACTAAAACAAGGCATAACTTTTTTTTCCCCAGCTATTGACAATTGCTGGATGAACTCTTAAGTCCCTTTCCCTGGATGTGATCGAGTTTACTTTGTTAAAAATGGCCTCGTTAACTTCTAAAGCAAAAATTGATTGTCTGAGCACCGACCTGGCAGAGCAGGGGGTGGTTGTGCATAGAAATTTCCAAGTGAGACATGGGAAAACCTTCTTTTTTTGAGTGTGTGGCCCATGTGAACGTGCCCAGAGCAGGGAATTGTGGATGTGTTTGCACAAATAGTTGCCCAAATGTGTGATCTAAGGCTGTGCAGCTGTTTGTGCCCTGGGACACACGAGGGGAGGGCTGGTTCTCTGTTGCTCCCCATCACTTGGTGGGCACTGTAAACCCTCTGCCAGGCAGATGCTGCTGTCAGTTGTGCCGTTTCCTTGCCAAGATGCAGAGTTTCCTCTGGGAGCCCTGAGGGGCCCATTTACCAGAGATAATTAATTAAATTAACAGCCTTTTGGAGGCGTGCTGGAGGTTCATGTAACGAGCTGTGGAACAAGAGGCTGGATTGCAACAGTGAACAAGGGGCAGGTTAAAACTCTTGGACATGTCTTTAATGAGAAAAGAGTTAAATTGTGCCAATTTAGCCTAAGCAGGGACCCAGCTCCTTTTATCTGTCCCTTTCTCTTTCACATTTACTCTTTCTGTCTCTTCCAGGTGTAGAAAATGTGTGTTTTTGTGCATCCCACACACCAAGCTCTGTAACCCCTCCCTGTCAGCAGGTTGCACATCAATTCTTTATCATCTTTCACAGAATAGAATTAAGTCTCAGTAAAATAATCTCTTCCTCCAAGAGCCAGATCTGTCCAGTCTCCCACTGTCTCCTCCATTTGGCCCTTGTTCCAGTGCAGCAGTTCTTCCACTTGCACCCATTTCCCTCCACCCTGGAAGACAGGGAGGAGAAAGATGGGAAGGGTCACTGCTGTGAATCTCTCTTGCCACTTTTAAAAGCAAAACCAGTGCCAACTATTTGAATACTCCTCTTGTTTTCAGCAAAGATGGCCCTGTAGGGTTGGAATCACCTTCCAGGCCATTCCACTGGGGTCGTGGCTCATGGCTTTGGAGCAGGACAAGCTATTCAGCAGAAAGGTCAGTCAAGCAGGGGAAGAGATTTCCCTTTCTGCTCAGGTGAAGGCAAAGGAAAGGGTGTAGCTGGTCTGCATTTCAATGAACTCCAGCCTGGGAGCTGTTTCAGCAATTGCTGCTGTGCTACAGGAAAATGCCATTTGTATCCCAAGTCGTTGTGAGCTAAACACAAGAAAATAAGGACTTGGAGAAAACTTCCACAGTTACAAGGGAAAACTTCAGGCAAACCTTCTGTTTTGGGGGGGTTTTGTGCAGAATTAGAATTATTAAAGTTGGAAAAGATCTCCAAGATCATCAAGTCCAAGCTGTGCCCCATCCCCACCTTGTCCCCCAGCCCAGAGCACTGAGTGCCAACTAAAGTCATTCCTTGGACACCTCCAGGGATGGGGACTCCAAACCTCCCTAGGCAGCCCCTGCCAATGATCAACAGCCCTTTCCATGAAGAAATTCCTCCTGATGTCCAAGCTGACCCTCAGGGCCAGTTTTGGAGTAGTTTGGGCAATTTTTAGCTTGTCATGTGGGCTCTGCTGTGAAAAGTGTTCAGACATGTAATAGAACTGGCTGATTCCAAATTATGAGAAGCAGGATTTGAACTGGAGGATCTTTATGGTCCCTTCCCATCCATCCTGTGTTTCTATGAGCATCAGGATGCTGCAGTCTTTGGGGTTTCTGAGGAGGGGATTGATTTGGGCACAGAGCAAACAATTGCTGGCATTTTAAAACAAATCAAGGAGAAAGATGCATCTCTCTAGATCTTGTCCTTAAGTTCTTCCTTCACTCCTTTCCATAATCACCTTCCTGTTTTCACACTGCCCAACATCTTTCCCCCAGGGATCCAAAAGTTCAACTACCTGTGTTCTGCTCTTCCTTTATTAATAATGGATTGTTGCAGTCTCAGGAGGGGCCTGACTGCACAGGAAATTTGTGGGAACTCCTGATAAAACAGGGCCCTCGAGACTTTCCTGGCTCACCAGAAAAAAATTCAAGGCAAGATCTTTTCTGCTCTGTTGTTGTCACTCCCCAGGTACAAAATGGGATGGAACTTGCACTAATTAGGAAGCTGCTGAGGCAGTGCAATAGTCTAAAAAGTTTGAATTCTCTCTTCTTCCCAGGCTTTCTGCATGACTTTAAGTAACTATTTTAGCTGTGGTGTCTTTGTGCAGCAGAAAACACTGCAGACCTTCAGTGCTGTGATTTATCAAAGCCAATAAAGTGGCTTTCCAATGAAGCATTAAATTTGGAATGTTGTTTCTAGGCCTCCCCCAGATGCTCTTTCTTAACCACTTTTAAAGTCCAGGTGGCATTTTGGCTAAAAAAAAATTAATTGAGGAGACTATGGACATAAAGGAGTTTAATTTTAGTGGCAGGATGGAAGGCCTGAGGGGAAGCCAAGACTTGTCAAAGATGGACAGGGCAGTGTGGAGGTTCACCTTGTGAAGCAGAGCTGTGTTTTGAGAGAAATAAATCCCCACCTTCAAGGCTTTTTCCCTGGAGACAGTTACTGAGCTGCAAACAGAAGGTTTTTGGTACTCCAAGGTCCAGGAGCCACGAGCTTGATGTTATTCAGGATGACTGTTGTGTTCTCAGCATCCTTGTAAACCCCCAAGCCCAGGGGTGTCCCAGACCTGACCTGAACTCCCTCTGGCTTTGGATTTTTCCCTGATAGCCTGAAAGGTGTGAGCAATGAGACCTTCCCCTGCTGATATTAACTGGGAAAACGTGGGACTGGAAGTGGCTGCGGATGGGTTTGTTTTTCTCTGAAAATCTTACCCCACTCCCCTTGCAACAGGGTTTGATGAAAGGGTAGAAAATGCAGCTGGGCTCTGCCTGACTCAGGATTAATTTATTTTCATGAAGGAATCAAATCTTTGTCTACAAACCATCAATAGTTCAGGGTAAAGGCAAAGCCCAGAGTGGGGGAGGAACACTTCCCTCAGTCTCAAGGCTCCTCTCACAGTTAAAAGTTCACAGCAGAAAATTTGATGCTTAATAAATTGGAGCCTTCTCTGCTTTAAATCATTTTTACAGCAATTGCAGAAGAAAATATAATTATTGCAAACTGGTCATTTGTTACTGAGAAATCTCATTAAATTGACTTTGTGCTGGAAGGGTTGATGGGGGATGGGAGGGGAGAAGAGGCAGAGACCTGACTGGGGGTGGGAGAGAAGTCTCTTAATTACAGATTGATTCTTCCTCGTGATTGAATGTAGAACATAATCAGCTCATCCTTTCTGCTGGGGCAGATGGGAGCTACAGGGACCTTTTTGTCTGCCTTGACCTGCCAGTGTGGCATGCTAATGGCCTGGGGATGCAGGGAATAGCCTGGAGAAGGACTTGGAGAAGCACATTTAGATGAAGTCATGGATCAGGGCTGCTTTCCCCCACTGGGAGTCAGTCAGGGCCAGCAATTTAATACAGTGTTGTCTGATCATCATATCTTTATTTGGTGCTGCACTAATCCCCCAGCTCCTGAACACAACATCCAGTCTGCTCTGCAGCTCAGTGGGGAGGTGCTTGGCTTCCCTCATCCAAGGGAGCCTGGAGACAGCTGGCTCAGGGCTGCTGGCAATATCCAGCTTAGAATCACAGAGTCATGGGATGGTTTGGGTTGAAGGGACCTTAAAGCTCATCTGATCCCACTCCCTGCCCTGGGCAGGGACACCTCCCACTGTCCCAGGTGGCTCCAACCTGGCCTTGGACACTCCCAGGGATGGGGCAGCCACAGCTTCTCTGCCCAAACTGTGCCACCACCCTTAGAGTAAAAAATTTCTTTCAAAGATCCAATCTAAACATGCTCTTTTATCTTAATGCCATTCCCCCTTGACCTGTCCCTCCATCCCTTGTCCCCAATCCCTCTCCAGCTCTCCTGGAGCCCCTTCAGGCACTGAAAGGGGCTCTCAGGTCCCCCTGGATCCTTCTCTTCTCCAGGTGAACACCCCCAGCTCTCCCAGCTGGACACTGGGATCCAAGTGGGATCTCACAGGAGCAGAGC